>CAKAOI010022867.1:29118-48958 GCA_916701655.1 Sebastiscus albofasciatus | reverse complement strand
TATATATATATATATATATATATATATATATATATATATATATATATATATAAATAATATGCCATCATAATTCTTTTGATGAATATATTTATATTAATAATATGAATCTGCAAAGTAACTAAAATTAGTATAAGTATAAAGTAGCAGAAAATGGAAGTACAAGTACCTCAAAAATACTTAAGTAGCCTACTTGAGTAAATGTAGTTACTTTCCAACACTGATACCTGTGCTTTTCCTGCTGACACATCAAAATGTCTACTGTAAAAAAGGCTATAAAATGATCAACTCACCTGTTTTCACTTTTCTCTCTACAGAATTACATGTTCTTTGAAATGAGCTGATCAATGAAAAGGATCAATCAAGAGTAAAACCGGCATCGTTGAAAGTGGTCTACAACTAATGAGGCGCACCAGCTGAGTCAGTTCATGGTACAAGAAACTGCATCATTAAAGTGTATTTGTCTGAGTTTCAACACACATTTATGAAAGAAAATGACACAGAACCAGCTTTAGCAGCAGATGCATAATTGACATTTATTGCTATAATCCATCAGGTGTACATCCAGCAGTGGTTCTTCACTTTTGACACACCTGCACCCATCATCACACCACCAAACACGGGCAGCATTACAGTCTTTCACCAAACTTAATAGGCGCTTTCTTGACATGATTCCAAAAAAAATGCTCCCGAGGAATTGATAAAAACTGTAACAGACCCTGACCGTGGGCCCAATTTCATTTCTTTTACTACAAAATGGAAAAAAGAGTGAAAGGTCAGTGTTTCAGGATTCCTATACACCTTTGTTAAAGCAGAGCCCATCCCTTGGATTCTTTCAAGGCGGGATAAAGACAAAAGAGACAGAAGAGGAAACTGGTTCGGGTCGGGCTCGAGGCCAGGCACAGTGATTTAGGCAGCTTGGCAGTCCATTCTTAAGATGCCGGTTATACAACCTTCTGCCCAACACAGGATGGTCCTCATCCTTTGGGATTCAACTTCCAGGTCTTTGACCCGGAGAATCATCGCTGATTCAGTTAAGTGATCTTTGAAGTGGACTGTTATTTACAAATATATCGTACACACAATAATAGTAATCATTCTAGTTCGAAATGACCAGAGGACTTGTAGTTAAAATACAGCACTGTAATAAAATAACATCTACCTGCAACCCTGTTTTGAGTCCCAATGAAACAGATTAACACAGATTAATTTTGAACAGAAGGAAAGGTGATGTTATGGTAAAATCAGATCTAGTATTATAACAGATTGGTTTTTGTTGTATTTTGTCAAGTACACTTTGTTAACAGCTCATGACCAGATCAGCAAACACCAGTCACATGGCCTCCCTCTGGTGGCAAGTTAACAGATGTTACAACTTGCATTAAAAAATAAAATAAAAATTGGAGGCTTCGTTCTTCTCTGGTTGATTAAAAATAACGCATTTTTCTCTCTTCGGCTTGGTTCAGTTTTGACAGGCTTTTCTGTTCATTTTTCAATTTGACACAAAGAAGGAATGGTCTTCTTGCCTCGGTTCCTGCCTTTTGCTCTGTCTTCATATAACACAGTCAATCCACGTTGAGAAATCCTTCTCTGGACTTGTCATCCCCCAGCACATTATCGAATATTATACACACACCTACACACCACAAACGGAGACAAACAGCGTTAGCACGAGAGAAATACATCAGAGAGGAACTATTTCTTTCAATAAAAACTAACGTAGCAACAGTTCTTACTCTCGCAGGAGGTCGTCTGTGTGCGGGGCTAACGTCCGCCACTAGCAGTCACCAGTCCATGGAAGTCTTCCCATGCTCTGTCAACAAAGGATGCAGCACATCATCATTCAAAATAAACAAACCGTTTGGATATTTAGGATTTTTTAATGGAAGAATCACAACTACAATCAATTTAACTGCAAAAGCACATGAAACATGATGGAGTTGCATACACTGTTGTATTTTACTTATCTTTCTTTTACAACATATACATCAACAAATAACAATGTGAAAAACAGATGTCTGTTTTTTTTTTTATAGCTGTGAATGTTGTAATGAAAGTATTTAATTAGTAAATGATAATTGCCAAATAAAAGTAATAGAGTAATACTCCAAAGTAGCGCTGCAACAAAAAAAATTATGTTCAGCATCGATTATAATAATGTTGATCATTTTCTAACTTAAATGTTTCTTCTATAAAATGTCAGAAAATGGTGGAAATCATTATTTTCCAGAATCCAAATCTTGAAATTACTGGGGCTTTTCAACCAAAAGTCCAAAACCCATATATATTTAAATTAGAAGCAGCATTTTTTTCACATCTGAGGAGCTGCAACAAGCAAATGTTTGAATATTTTGATTAAAAGAAAATTAAAAAAATTACCACAACTATCTATCTGTTTAAGTTGTGAGAAACATTAGCACTGTTTTATATCATTCTGCTCTTTAAAGCAACACTAACGCATTAGAGTTAAAGTGTAATACAAATGTGACAAAACGTTTGTGAGCATGCATACATTTATGTGAGAGAGAGAGAGAAAGAGAGAAAATAATTAAACGATGAGACATACATACTTGATGCTGTCTGTGTGAGTCTTGTACTCCATGATGGTGTTGGGAGGCAGGTTGAGGACTCTGCGCAGGGTGTCTCTGATGCGGGCGGTGGTCGCCTGGTCGCTAGCTGTTTTGTTCCAGATGGAGATGATGTCCTCCTGGAGAAAAGAAGCAGCGAAGGCATGTCTGAGTATGGACTGTTTCAATGGAATTGCATTGCTAGGCAACAGCTGGGGTCCATGGTTACTTCCTGTTAGCAGATGTCATTCACATACACTGCAACATGAGATAAACTGGGACACATTTGGAATGTTTATATTTACAACTGTGAAATGATCCATACTGAAGTAAGCAGTGCGTGACTAGGTACAACAGGTGTATGTGTGTTTGTGGGTTTTACCTGGAAGCGTACTGACACTACAGCCCCGCAGATCTCCTCTCCAACCATGAACTGCTCCCCGAGCATGGCCAGGATCAGGTTCTCCCAGCACCGAGACGCCAGGCCTTTCCTCAGACGAATGATCCACTTCCCACCCATCTTATTGGCATCATCCTAAGAACAACATGGGCAGCGTTTCAGAGTGGGCTTTTTTCATTTAGAAAACCAAATAGATACAATGTATTACAAGATATGGTCTTTAGTGTACGAGATCTCAGAGTACCCACCTCCCACATGGGTTTAATACCGTCCTTGAAGAGATGGAAGTCACTATGGCCTGTCAGGTCGCCTGGTCGGATCATGTGACTATAGAAACGCCAGAACTGCTCCACCTTGGGAAAGACATGACACGTTTATATCAACAAGAGACAGGTTAAGCTTGTATTCATAAATCTCCTGTATGCCCCACTTAAAGAGGTCACGAGGAGCGACTCACCGAGGCGAAGGTGCCAATTTGTTTAATGTTCTGCTCGTAGCTCTGAGTACTGGCCGGTCTCCCCGGGGTGCGTCTAGAGTACCAGAAGGAGTAGTTGTATTGAAGAGGGTGCTCTCCTGCCCCTGGCACCACCATCTGCAGAAAACAAAGGAAGTGACTGAGCGATACAATCATCTTTGAAGCTGCAACACACACATCTGTGGGCGGCTGTGGCTCAGAGGGTAGAGCAGGCCGTCCACCAATCAGAAGGTCGATGGTTTGATCCCCGGCTGCTCCGGGTCACATGTCGATGTGTCCTTGAGCAAGTCACTCAACCCCAAATTGCTCCCAAAGGCATAGCCATCGGTGTGTGAATGAGTATTTAGATTAAAATCCTAATGGGCAAAGTTGGCACCTTGCATGGCAGCCTCTGCCATCAGTGTGTGAATGCTGACATGTAATGTAAAGCGTGTTGAGTGGTCGGAAGACTAGAAAAGTGCTATATAAATGCAAGTCCATTACCATTTACCATCTGTCATTCTTTAATAGGCTTACCTTTCTCTTGGAGGCGTTCTGTTCCTTGTCCTCGTCTTCAGTTTTTTCCTTCTCACCGTCTTTCGGTGAGCCTTGGTCCTGGTCGTGGTCTCCACTGTCATCATCTTTCAGACTGGATTTGATGGACGCAAAACAAAAACGTTTGTGTCATGCACTGACTTCATTTTTTAGGGGAAATTACAACTCTGTTGACAGATATACCTTGACCTAAATGCTCAGTTTTCGTTTAAACTGTTTTAGAGAGCCAACTTTATGGTCACTTTGGTAACACCGTTACAAACATTCATTCTTGTCAATGTCTATTAAACTCCTCAACAACTCGTAACATAAAGCTATCATAATGACAGTGCAATATGTTAAATTGGGACAGTGCAATAAGTTGCATCTGTGTAATATTGGGCTATTGTCTGTGCAATATGGAATCTTATGCAATAAGACGGTATATGGTGCAGTGCACTACCTGGGTGCAATACCTGGCATGGTGTGAATGATGGTATGTGCCATTATGTACGTGGACTGTGTATGTGTTGAAACATCTGTTTCTGTGGAACTGTTTCCCTGTCCTGTGTGGAATCGTTTATTATTGTTGTTGATGATGTTTTCATTTAGTGTTTGTAACTGCAGTTGGATGGAATCCAGGAAAAATTTCCCCACGGGGACAATAAAAGTATATCTTATCTTATCTTTGGAGGCTGTAGTTTGTGGTGCTGCTTTATAGTGGCAGTCTAATATTCAGTGCACCCTCATACACATGAATGGGGACAAATACATTAGAAACACTGCAAAAATGTGCACTGTTTATGATGCACACGTACACACCTGCACTTTAACTACTCTGTCAGTGAATTTCCTGCAACACAGTTGGCTATCTGCTCGTGCTTTAGGGGCCATGGGAGTCTATAGTTTGCACCCGCGACTGCGCGCACCTTCCACGGCCTCTCAACAACTACCACACCGGGGATTCAGGGCCTGTACGCCTTCCGCCAGGCTAAGCTACAACTAACAACACAGTCCCCATTATGAAAACACCATGCAGTCTGTTGTTACTTCTAAATGCACATGTGTGTGTGTGGACCTCGCTTTGCTGTGGGTTTATAAAGCTAACATTATGCACAGAGAGCATGCAGGACCATGCAATACAGTTGACACACCTCTCTTTTCTACACGCAACAGCTTTCATTATAACCTTTACGCTTCCAGCTGTGAGTTTACAGTCACAGCTGGAGGGCCTCCTCTCTGGCAGGTAGAGCAAAGAAACTTTATGATTACTCACGCGTCAAATTTGTTGTTCATTATTTAGTTGGTGTTGGTGAGAGCCTGTCGGAGTCCGACCACAGCCTGCTGAATACCGCAGGAACGGCGGCGCGCACAGCAGACGGACGGGTGCGCGCACGCAGTGTGTGATGAACGTGAGGGTGACACATATATACTGTATAGCTTTTCTTTTCTCTTCTTTTTTTTTTTTTTTTAAACAGAGTTTATTTGTGAATTTTGTTAATACAACTCTGACAATCCATTGCACAAACATGTTTGGACTGATAGATATCCCACCCACCCCCCACCCATGACAATACCCAGAGAGCACTCAAAAAAACAAGTGTACAAAATAAATATAAATAAAATAAAATAAAATAAAATAAAATAAAATAAAATAAAATAAAATAAAATAAAATAAAATAAAAATAAATAAGCATAAATAATGATAAATTGTTAGAGGTCTAGTTATTTCTGAATTTTGTTAATACAACTCTGACAATCCATTGCACAAACACGTTTGGACTGATAGATATCCCACCCATGACAATACCCAGAGGGCACTCAAAAAAACAAGTGTACAAAAATAAATATAAATAAATAGATAAATAAATAAAATAAAATAATATATATATATAAACATAAATCATGATAAATTGTTAGAGGTGTAGGACAGTACACCCTATCATCTAGGGCACTGACATGCATAAAACAAGCACAGGAGTTAAGCCGAAGAGTTGAACACAAAGACTTTTCTCTTCTTTTGACCAAATTTATTCATTTATACCGATGATTTATACTCATCATAAAAAATGCAAATATAAAGCCAAACATCAAAATATGGGACACATCAGCACCAAGTTATGTTTTAAAGTCCGTGTAAAGCAAAAATAAATATTCATTCTGGGTTTGTCACACCACAGAAAAATGTGTTACTAATCACCCAGCCAAATTTGAATGATTAAAAAAAATAAGAAGTGATCACAGATATGAATATTGATCTTCTCATTGTGAACTCTCGACAACATTTTTTCCAAAAAAAGTTGAACAATTCCTTTAGGAGCGAGAACACCACCTGCACCAACTACAGGAAGTGATCCTTAAAGTCCATGTAAAGCAAAAATGAATATGCATTCTGGGTTTGTCACACCATAAAAAAATGTTCTGGGTTTGTATTTTGTCTTTCAAAAGCCACGTTTGTGAAGATGGGTGGAGTTATGTTAAAGGTGACTGCATGACTTCATCGACCATGGTTTCGGCCCCGCCTAAAAAATCCTGAACACAAAACTGGTTTACCAAAAACAGTTTAACGGTCTAACTCCACAATCCAGTACTACAATGTTCACAGTCGTTGCACATGTTTTCAGTAATGATTTTCAAACATTTATAATATGTTTAGAAAAAAAAACTCTGAATTTCCTTTACACAGCCTTTAACATTTTATTCATCCCATCTCACTCCCAAACATAATAAATACACAGCACAGTACCACTCTATTCAGTTAATCATAACTTTGTAAAAAGTCTCTGTTAACACTGGCTCCAATTATTAATCAGTGTGTGTTGGTCATGGTGATGAACGTGAGGTTGACACATATGCTGTATAGCTTTTCTCGACCAAATGTATTAATTTATACCCATGATTTATACTCACCATAAAAATGCATGATGCAAAAAAATTATAAAGCCAAACATCAAAATATGGGACACGTCAGCACAAAGTTTAACATTTTATTCATCCCATGTCACTCCCAAACATAATAAATACACAGCACAGTACCACTCTATTCAGTTAATTATAGCTTTGTAAAAAGTCTCTGTTAATACTGGCTCCAATTATTAATCAGAAAACCCTGTGACTTCGACATGGCTACGAGCAGAGCAGACACACACCACCACACATACGCAGCCTCAACACAACTAAAAGGACTGGCGGCTTCTTCATATGAACCGGTCTCCTCTGATGTTGCCGCATCCCTCGTTTCGTCCCTCCCATCCCCTCCGCTTGTCATCTGTTCTTGCGGCAACTTCAAAACCGTGGCCCTGTTCAGGTCCAGGCAGAGCTGTGGACCGAGTCTAGGGGGGGGGGGGACAAAAGGGGGAGCTGCGGGGTGAGGATGGAGTCGGGAACAAAGTGGGCATCTTTAGGTCCAGTCTGACTTTAGCGTTAGTCCGGATGCTGGTGAGCCTGTTGGTGGGATGAGGGACTGAGAAAACTCTGTGTCCAGAGACAATGCAAAGCTAGGTAAGGAGCAGAGTGTCTGGGGGTGAGGGTATGGGAGGAAAGCTCTGGCATGGTATGGCACGGTATGGTGTGGTGTGGTTTGGTTGGCTCTGCTGTCGGAGACCATCCCCTCGCCCCTTGCCCCCTGTGCCTCTGTGAGGACCTTCATGAGAGGGCCCTTTGTTCCGGGCCGGCAGGCGCACCAGTGAGTGAATGAGCAAGAGCACCGGCGGCCCTCTTCAATGGCGGCTGTTTGTTTACACCAGCCAGTCCCGTCATACTTCATTAGCAGCCCAGCCCACCGACAACCTCTGATGTCCTAATCGCCGATGAGTGTGTGGCTGCCCATCAGCCCTGAGCCTCAGCGGTTCAGGATAAAGGGGTTTCCAGGATTCCCGACACACACATCCTCACTAAATCTGCCTGCTTGCCTTCTCAGCCACTGGTAGTACACATACATGCACACACACACACACACAGCCTCTGTGGTGAGGGTGATGGGAGAACTGGTTCTTTCATCATGGGCCAAGAGGCACCGGGAGGTGAGCCGACATCAGTGGAGCAGCAACAGTCCCAGAGAACTAGCTCTGCATCACAGAGATGTGAGAGATCTGCCGCCCAGAAAGAGACAAAAGCAAGACAGAGTGATTATTCAGTGCTGCCATCCTCTGAGCACAATCACAGAGTTAAAAATGTAGGTTTAAGGTGGGTATAAGGGAATTTCATCCCCTGAATTGTCCTGGAGGCAGGACTAGCTGTCAGGCTGCTGCCTCGTCTGCCTCATCTTACCATCAACCTTCCAAAAAAACAGAACCATGTGATTTGTTGAGGTGAAACAGTATGAGAGGACGTGCTGCCTGAGAGGAACAAGGAAGTTTCTTTAACCACAATGTAGCATAACACCAGGGCTGTAACTAACAATTGTTTTTATTGATTGTTCTTGATTAATGGTTTAAAAATATTGGGTTGTGTACTTTTATTTGGAAATTTGTGTTAAAAGGTACAGCATCCTTTAGTCATCTATGTGTATATGATGTATATCATCATGGTGATTTACAGATTCTGTAACTCGCCACGATGAAGGCCCTGTGCTGTGCCATCAGTGAAATAAATACGATTCGTCAGCTAGTGTTGCCAAGTTTTCACATTTAGCACTACATAATAGTTACCTCAATTAACTGATCTCCTTCTCTCCCTCTTTTTTTTTTACATTCACTTTATAGATTGTAAAGCCTCCTGAGGCAAATTTGTGATATTGGGCTATACAAACAAAACTGACAACTTTATTTTTCCATTTTTCAGTTTTTTTATTTTTATTTTATTTTATTTTTTATTTATTTTTCTTTTATTTATTTTATATTTATTTCTTTATTTTTTGTTGGTGTTCCCATGTGCCATCGGGGGTGGGGGAACAAAGTAGAAGGTATTTGTAAGACTGGAGGGGCAAATAAGAGCCCTTTGTCAAACAGATATACATACGTAAATAAGATACGTGGATTTAAAAAAAAAAGAATACCATGTTTGTATAGTTGTATACCGTTCTAGTCAATCCAACCCCAGTACTGAAAAATTTAAATTTGATCACAAAAAGCTTAACTGACCTCCTGAATGGCTCTCCCCAGCCTCTCCTGGCTTTTCACCACTTTCCTGAAAGAGACACACACCTTATATTATTTCCGACAATGATATTCTAATAATAATAATACCTGAAGCTACTGCTATTAGTTGTGCCATCCTGTTCTGATTACAAGATTAAGACAAAGGAAGAGAGCCAACCTGTGTATTCTGAGGGCCAGGCTGAGGGTGAAGATTGCTGAGCAGTCAGGCTGATAAGTGGACGGCACAATAGTGTAAGCTCCAGGAGAAAGACAGCAGGCCAGACTGACGTCCTGGGTGTAGCAGTGAGGGACACAGCTGGCCACCGGATCCTCGTCCCTGGGCAATGTCTGCTCAGAATCCCCTTCTGGGACCTGGATACAAAGTGAAGATCAAATGCTCAGATACTGTAGAATTAGCTTTTTTATAATTATATAAAGTATATTAAGAATATTTGTAATACTTTTTCCTTTACAACATAATTTAAGATATCTTTATTATTAATATTATCAGGTTGTGAATGTCTGAGGGGAATGTACACAGAGGTGAATGACCTGTAACTCTAAGTGACACACTGGTGTTCTCCCTTCATGTTTGACTGACCTTATAGATGTGGAAGCCTATAGGGTGCAGGTCAGTGTCGGGGCGGCTCTGGTGCAGGGTAATCCTGACATTAACTGCTGATGACTCTGCTGACGCATCACACACTATAAAAGGGAAGCGGGGGTTCTGCGAGTGAGACAGGAAGTTCCTGCTTCCTCCGGCCGTCCTTCCCTCCACCCACGAGCCTCGGAAGGAACTGGTCTCCCACTCTCCATCTGTTATCAGTGGCAGTGAAGGTGCTGGGCTTTTCAGGGCACTGGGGAAGACACCAGCATTGTATATTGTACTCAATTAAATCACAGCACTTTACATGGTGAAATATGGAAGTAGGAAAATCCATCTTTTGAAAAAAAAAAAAATGTGTGGGGTAACAAACTGACCAGCAGATGTCACACTTTACTTGCTTTATGTACACACTGTGTAGTGTATTGAGAGGAGATCCCTATGAACTGTTACACCACTGAACGGCATGCTGGGTACAGCTCGCTCACTATAGTACATTCAAGAACAGATGAAGAAAGAGAGACAGGAGATCTACAAGCAGCAATCGGACCGCTCCGAAGAGGCACGTTTTGAACGGGCACTGCACTAGTAAATCATAAATCGTGATCTCAAATGAACATGTGCACAAATTTATTAAATATAGCAATAAACAATATTGTTGATAACATACATTTAAGGGATCTTAAAATATATCACAACATTGTAGAATGGGCAAAATAACTAATGCAGTTTTGCTTTGATTTTGGAAGGAGACGGGTTATATATTTACACCTATTTAAAATGTGTTAAAGCTAAGGTTGGTAGTGTTGTTCAAATACATTTTTTGTTAAATTAGCATATCAGCATCTGTGGCTGTCGCAGGACTGTAATAAACCCGTTCAGCCAGCCTGTCTGTCTGTCTACCTGCATGCACTCGGCCTGTGTACTCATTGCACGTCACCAGAGTCTTTCACAAGCTGCTTGCTTGACAGCTGTGAGTACTAACAACAGCCATACTTGCCGTTCATGCACATTATGATAGTGTTTATGTTCATAATGATAATTGTAAGGGAGTGGCTTTGGACGGAGGCCTGAATGGACGGACTGTCAGTGTTGCTGACTTGGTGACTTTCTCTGTAGATTTAGGGACTTTTGGAGCTATCTACTTTCACTGGAAAAGAGTTGGCAACACTGGGCTGGATTTTTCAGTTGGATCATTTTTAAAATCTAGTGTACTCTAGATTATGTACTGTGTTTGTCAAGATTACTGATTCTACCTTTAAATGGAACCTGTTTAACATCATGTTTTGTTCATTTGTGCATTCAATTGTACTGATTTGAGAGAATTAATTAATCATTTTTGTGCACCGATTCGCTTTTTCATTCAACATTCACACATATCTCTTGAACTTTTTGAAGATGGAATGAAACCTCTTGGATCTCTAAGGTCAAACTTCATTATAAAAAAAGAATCATAACCTGGATGTGCTGCAAATTTCCTGTAATATTTACATAGATAAGATGATCTTGTTGACTTTCTCCATCTGTTAGCTGGTCCTTACCTGAGGGACGTGGAAGAGGAGGAAAAGGCCCTGATGAGGAAGCGGGCCTCCGCTCCTGGCTGGTAGGTGCTGGGGATCAGCAGGTAGTATCCAGGCTCCAGCTGCCCACGGAGAATCACCTCTCTCTCGTAGGCATGGCAGTGAGTAGAAGCACAAGGAGGTTTGTTCAACATTCGGCTTAGATTAAAACGCCTTTTCTCCACCTAGAAGACAGAAAAACGGGAGTGACATAACGCAAAGACGCAAACATTTTGTTTTTCCTAGAAGGTATGGCACAAACCTTCCACATATGTAGAGCGATAGCCTGGTAGTGCTGGTGCGTTGTGTTCTTGCTATCCTCGAGTGGCGTTTGTGCGTATTTCTCCGTGTTTCTCCATTTTCTATGCTGCAGCAGGGACACCAGCACCTCTCCTCTCTCACACACTTTGAGCCAAAACTTTGGGTTGCTGCCGTAGCTGCTGCTGTTTCGGCTGCCACCAGCGGAGTGCCCGTTCGTCCACCGGCCAGCCAGCTGATGGTTGTGTGTCAGCAGATTTCCTGTCGGAGAGGAGAGCTGTAAAGGTAAAAAAGGAGCGCCAAAGAGATCACAGACAGTGAGGTTGTTGTTTTTAGCAAAATAAGGGAATTACCAGTATAGATGCTCTTTAGGTGCCCCTCATCACTGATGGGGTAGCCCACTGTGACATCATCAAACTGGGACAGGAATTCGGTCTCATCCAACCAGAACTCGCCCTCGGCCACCCTGGCTTGTAGGTCCAAAGCAGAAACAGGGTTGACAGAACGCCAACCCTCGCCACTGCAGACAAAGAGGCAGACTGAGTGAATGCAGACTAGGGCTAAATCCAAATGTTTTCCCAACACTTGCAGACTTGTGGCTTTTACAGGTGTGTACATGTGAAAGCCTAAAAGGCTGTCCAAATACACGGTAAATCAAGTCTGCAAGGCGTTTAGTGCATTTTGGACTTTTCTGTCTGTCCAAGAATTCCATTCACAACCATTCATAATAACATTTGAGATAAAATGACACTGTCAACGCATTGGTCATATCCATGGCAACGACTACAATCTGAAGACTCATCTCTTAATCTCACCTATGACACACATAAGCAGACACACATGCCTACCTCCCTATCCAGGCCCCTCCCCAGCAGCACCTCCCCCAGGGGTTTCTGATCCTGAGCAGCAGCACTTTGCTCCCCGACACCGTCTTCACATCCACCCACTCCATGACAGTCAGCGCGTGATACTGACCCAGCTCACTGGCACCTACAACAGACGTCGAGGTCATCGGGTGATGTGACACAAGATCAAAATCACTCGTATCTGCAAGAAAACACTTGTGACTTTTCTGACCTCCGGGGCTGCTGTGAGTGGAGCAGCTGACCGCACACTCGTCTTTCACTGGATACAGAAGGTTCAGGTCCAGCCTTCTCCTCCTGACCTGATCACTGTCCTGTTCCGGTCTCTGCTCCTCCTCCGACTCTCCCAAGCTCCAGCGCTCCGCCAGGCCCCCGCTCAAATCCACTAGGGCCTCGGACACCTGCCCTGCCCACAGTCGCTCGTATGAGCCATGAAGCCTGAAGAGGATGGAGGGGACAGGAAATGGGATTTCCAAACTTCACTAAACATGCGGTTGGGAATGCATTACAAGGTTCATAGTGTTGTTCCTAGTAGGTTAAACTGTGAGAAATTCCCCAGTTTACTTACTTGGCATAGGCCTTCTCTAACAGGGCTACCCAAAAGGCAGTGGGGGAGTGGCAGCGTGAGAAGCAGAGAGTGGAATTGATGCAGGGCAGGCGGTCGTCGATGGTCACCTTTGTCCAGTGTCCCTGCTGCCAAAAACAAAACTGGAAGGAGCCCCTGTACCTGCTGTCCCCCCACTGGGGCTGGTCCGGAGGCAACACCTAAAGAAAATCACAAACTAAATCAACACAGCAGTCTAGGACACACAGTAGATAACATGCTCATGGCACACATATTCACTGCAAATTAGTCTAACCACTCTACTGCCCATAATTCACTTCTCCAGATTCTTGACCAAGCCAGAGCTGAAGATCATAACAATCTATTAAAATCTAAATGATAATACAGTTGTTGCTCTACCTTGTCCAGTAGATGTTTGTTCTTGAGCAGGAAGGTGCAGGCACAGAGAAACCAACAGTCTCCTAATAAGCCTTGTTTTGCATGACCCAGGTTGATGTTGTCAGCGAAGAGAGCTGGTGACTGGCAGATCTCCTGGAGGTGTGAAATAAAATATAAATTGAGGCACGCTGACTTTCTTGCAATAACCCTGGGATTTGGGTTTTGGGGGTTGAAAAAAATGAAACAGTAGCTGTTTACATGGAGGTCAGGCCAGGTTTGTCACACCATCATTTTGTCAGGTTGCAAGATGACAGACACAGAAACAGAAAAACATACTAAAAGATATTCGATTTTGTCTTTAATTACACCTGTTTACTTTTTGTGAAATACTGTACACCTTTAAACCTGTAGGTAGGGCTGAACGATTTAGAAAAAATATCTAATTGCGATTGTTTTGACTGATATTGCAATCGTGATATGATTTGTGATATCAGAGGGAATGAGGATTTTTACACTATTATTCTCATTTTCATTGAAAACATATTAAATGATTATGGTGTGATTTTTGCGGGGATCTGCACCAAACAAAGCTGTTTTCTTAAATTTTGTATAATATGATGCGTAGGCCAGGACAACTCTGCAGCACAACAATATTTAATTTAAAATGGTATTTTGACAAATCTTGTCCTTAACAAATATTGCACCTCCTGGGATTTGAAACCTGCAGTTGGCCATATGGCAATTTTGATTAAATTCCAATTCATTGTGCAGCCCCAGTTCTGAGCACTCTTTCATAATCAAATCAACCACCTGATATGGGAAATCCTGCTTTTATTGAACAGATGTCACACCTGTGACAGGTGATGCAACATTCAAACAATGACGAAACCAACACAATGAGGAATACACAGCGGCATTTCCCATTTCCTCTTGGCACCTGACCTGTGGGCGTAGCCAGGTGATGCCTCCCTGCAGCCTGGCGATGGGCGTGGAGCTGTCAGAGAACAGGGAGGTGTCATCAGTGGGGAAGTCCAGGTCCTCAAACAGATCCTCCTGGCCTCCACACTCTGCCCTGCCTGCTTCTTTCATGGCTCCTGCTTCTTTTCAACCTGGATCAAACCTTCTGGGTCAGTGGGTGAACCTCAGCCAGCTCCGACCATCCTCAAGGCCCCCATGTACATTTCACACTCGTGTTACACCTTTGAACAAAACAATAGTTGCATTATATATTCGGGAGATTTTGTATATTTGTGGTTGAGTGTAAAGATCATACAGAAAGCTGCACCTTGCTGTAGATGTAGGTAGTTTAAGCCTATTTATCTGTGACTATATAGTGTTTTTTTTCCTTTTCTTCATTGTTTTGTGAATATTTGGACTAATGTGTTATGTGTATTCATGGCAGTAACATATCAAATCAAACAATATCAGTTCACCTTCCCTCATAGATCCACAAATATGAATGTAATATAATAAGATATATTGTGACACCACTGTATTCATGTAGATAAAAGTGTCTTATAAGGGTAAAACATACTTAGTACATACAATAGTTGCATTACATATTCAAGAGATTTTGTATATTTGTGGTTGAGTGTAAAGATCATTGGTACCAACAGAAAGCTGCACCTTGCTGTAGATGTAGGTAGTTTAAAAGCCTATTTATCTGTGACTATATTCAGGGAGTTTTTAAAGAAATTTCAAAGAAGTTATTTGCTAATTATTATCTATTTACCAGCAGACATGGAAATGAAGTAAAACAATTAACTTTGTATTTTTTTCCTGGAAATATATTAAATAAATTACCAGCTATCGAGAAATAGCGGAATATAATTATTAAATCATGTTTATAATAAAGTAATTTTTGATCAATTTTGAGTTAAATATTGGGGTAACTTGGCAGTAATTCCAAAGAAATTTCACATTGGTGACTTCCTGATTATTACCTAACTACTATGCAATTTGTGAACCTGTAAAATGAAGCCTTACCATATATTTGATTTAGGTTTTAGAATTTCTTAGTATAAGGAAAACCTGTCTGCAATGGTGGTAGGTGACCTGACATTTTCACCTGCCACAGCCAACATTTACCATGTTATTTGGCAGGTGGTAGGTGCTAATTTCATTCCCTGCTTATAGGGGTAAAACATACTTAGCTGGTTTAAGTGTTAAGCATCATAATGTAACTGTTACCCACAATAACAGGGACATACTGGATAAAGGAAAGCTGCATGAATACTATGAAACTACACTGTAATGTTAGAAACACAGCAGGTTATTGTGTCTTACCTTTCTCCTCTTTTAAGCATGTTTTCCCTCCTAGCTCTCATTCTCCATAACAACACAGTTAGCCTCAGCTAGCTCGTAATGCCACAGATGTAGGTTAACACAGTTAGCATCTCCGTATCGCTTCATCTTATCATGGTTTCACAACCAGATAAACCACATTTACAGTGAGGTTTTTAATCCGAAAGCATGACAGATTCCGCTATGATTGACAGATATATCCAAACCAGGCATATCATGTAAATATAGTCTGTTGTAAAGTCTCTTCCGGTTGGACATCCAGCAGTTCATTCATAAAGTGAATCCTTCCTGTGATGACCACTTCCGCCCCCTACTGGTGCTACCGGAAATTACTTCCTCATTTTCCTCCCATCATTCTCTCTTTTAATTAAAGGACATCAAAAGTCAAAGTCTTTCCTTCTTTCTTTCTTTCTTTCTTTCTTTCTTTCTTTCTTTCTTTCTTGTCTACACCAAATAATAAATCACGTTGCCAGGCAACAGCTTGGGTCCATGTCTACTTCCTGTCAGCTGTTGTCATTCACAGACAGTGCAACAGGAAATAAACCAGGACTCATTGGAAATGTTTACATTTACAATTGTGAAATTCATATTCCTTCTTCTCTTTCCTCCTTCAGCTGATCTACTTTGAATCATTGAGTACACTTTACTGCTAATGCTTGTTTACTTCAGGAACATTTTGTGGCATGGCGAAATATTGTAATGTGGTACTTTTCATAATTTCTATTTAAAAAAAACATCAGATTTAGGTACTTCAATAGATAAACACAGAAACAGCAAATTATTTAAAAAAATATTCAATTTATTGCCTTTAGAGTAGTACAAAAATAGTAGATGAATTGACTTTGAAATAATACATTAAATTCATCTTGTGTGTCGTCCGTCTTGATTCCCTCAGGTGGTCTTCGTTAGTGAAGATGCTGCTCAATGTTTTCTATTTAGAGAGACAAAAAGGAAAACATTAAATTGATTCACATAAGATTGTTGTTTTGACTCAATATTGATGCCTACTCTGTGTTTTAGCGCAGAGATTAGTTTAATAGAGAAATTAACTTACTCTGGGATAAACTGCATGGCAAATTTCACCCATTTTCTTTCTGGATCAGCGCAGAAGAGTCGGTTTTTCTTTGTCTTGATACTGTTTTAAGACAAAGGAAGAAGTTAAGCCATTGCTGCTAATGGCAGAGCCATACTGTGTGTTTCTTGTGATGCACTGATTGTCATTTCTTACATTACTGCCTTGATGTTGCAGTGATCTGTGATCTCCTGCATTTTGTAGTATTTCATATGTTTCACTGCAATTGGAGTGTCTTGGTACTCTGTGCAGCAAATGGGACCTTTAAAGAAGAGATATTACAAATATGTCAGCAAAAAAAGAGGCAAAGTAACATATTTAAGGAGGCACTTTAATGAGAAAACAGCACATAATCCAAAGAAATACAGGCAACAACTCATAATATTAGTGAAATGTATATCATGTGCAGTAAATAACTGCTGAAGTCATACTTACTGCTGTCACTCAGCGCCACCAGCAGCACCAGTAGAATGGAGACAGACACAACGAGCTTTGCCATCCTCACACAACTTCTCTTCAGCAGTGAAACAGTTTGTTCTGATCTGGATTCTCAGCTGTGATGAACTGATGAAGTTAGTCTTTGGCAGTGCAGTTTAAATACTCTTGTCAAATGTTAAAGGTAATATCTAACCGCAGACCAAGGAAGTATAGCTGGAAATACCAGTTGTAATCAGGTTAAGTGGGAAGTACCAGGGCGCGGTGTACTTTTACCCACAACACTGGTACAAATTTCCCCGTTTCTCAGGGTCAATACACAGACTCAATTGATACAGAATACACGTGGAAAGCTTTCTATTTTTGAAGATACCGGCATGATGTTATGCTGACGATGAATAAAAAGTTACATAACAGTAAATGGTGCTCATACCTTGTAAACACTATTAGACACATTTCAAATGCCATTATTTTATAAGAGAGGTGATGTAACTATGTACTCATTTACTCAGGTACTGTACTTCAATACAAATTTTAGGTATATTTGTATTTGATTACCTTCCTACTTTATGTTTCTACTCCACTACATTTCAGAGGGAAATATTTTTTACTCCATTACATTTATTTTAGAGGTGTAGTTATTTACTTAACAGGTTTAAAATTTCACACACAAGACATGTGATCAGTTCATACAATATGACATGTTTTCAGAAATCAAACCCAACTGTATATAAAGTGGTTAATATTTGCTATAACAATAATTTAACACTGACAGGAGCTGTTTTGTTGGCGATCCAAACCAACTTTAATGTCTTTCAGAAGCTGAAGCAGGTTCAGTTTTAGAGCTATAGAGTGAAGTCATGTTAGCCTGTCGGGAAGGAGGCTAAAGTTAGGCAAAATTTTGGAAAAGAAAAACTGGCATGACCATTTTCAAAGGGGTCCCTTGACCTCTGACCTCAAGATATGTGAATGAAAATGGGTTCTCTGGGTACCCACGAGCCTCCCCTTTATAGACATGCCCACTTTATGATAATCACATGCAGTTGTTTTTTTTAAATGTGTTATTTTCTCCTATTTTAATAATGGTGTATTTGAATATTTCTGCATACTGGGGTCCCTAAACAGTCTTTGAATTACATAAATTGTGTATCACTGTAAAACTGAGACTCTTGTGGATCCAATGAGCTCAAGTGTATTCATGTGTGATGATGTTAGTCCCCATAGTAGCCGTTTAATTGTAGTGAGACATTTTTTTAATTTTGACCTCATGACCTGTGGTGACTCGCTTGTGAATTGGATGAATTTCCTAGGTAGACTGACAATAAGGGGGTTTCTGAGCAGTTTCCAGAACAGAAGTGCTCACCATCCAATCGTTGAAAAATGCAATTCCTGCAGAAATCTCCAAATGTCAAAAGTTTTTGATACCAAATCACAGCATGGCTTTTTCTATGGTGTTCCTCAAGGTCTCTTAATGTGGTATTTTGGATGGATTACTGATATTTTAATCAGTTCTTGAGTGGTAAAAAATTGTTAAATTTACCACCAAATCTGTATAACAAATGGTATCAACCCAAAAATTGCTGCAACAACTTATGAGACATAATAGAGCATGAGAATGACCATCATATACTTTATTTCAATAAATGAATTATTTTTTTTAATTTCTTATTTATGACTAGAACAACTTGACACACAGTGCTGAGCTGCATCTCAAATTAATCTTCAGGTTCCCAGCTTTCAGATGATGGACACCACTTCTATGTGACATCTACTGTTGACGTGGGTCTGAGATGGTTTTATACTGTATATGCTGATAATACATTTCAAATACTTTTACTTAAGTAACATTTTGAATAGAGTATTTTTATGATGTGATATTGCTTCTTTTACTTACTGCAAGTACAATATCTGAATACTTCTTGCCGCACTGGTAATGAGATCTTATTGAGTCTTATTGACAACTTGAGATTTGTTTTTCAAGAGTCACCACAACCTCTCAACAACTCCACCTGAGCACAATAAATATACAACAATAGTTTGAAACCCCAAACCAGACCTCACAACATAACATCCTGCTGACCTTTTTTTTTTTGCTGCACACAGACAACATTATGATGCAACATAGAAAAGACATTTAGTCTGCAATTATGACCGCACGCCGTTTTCATTGTATTTATTGTCATTACATCCAATTATCATTTAAACTGATTTAGTATACTGGTTATAATTTGTCAATCGGCATCCACGGTTAATATCACACATCACTATTGGTTATAATCATCTGTATATATTACAGTGAATTGTAATTATGAAACTGGGATGATGCAGATAAAACCACCAAGTGACAAGCGAGTCAGAGTCAAATCAAGCATTTTTTGTATAACAAAACCTCCAAACATACTAAAACGATCTTCTTTTTAATTTATTTTTCATTGGAATACTGCAGTAGGTAGAAATGAAGCAAATATGATTAAAAAAGTTATTTTTATAAAACGGTCACTATATCCTGACAATACTGCATGAGACAAGCAATCTGAAAACAAATCATGTGCCTCTGTGTCCTCCGGTGCTCCTAAAGGCATCTGCAAGATTTCACAGACCGGAGGAAAACAACCAATCAGAGCTGATCTGGAGACTGCCGTCTCTGAGCAGCTGTCAATCACTCGCAAACTCCGATCAAACGGTCAAACTAGGCAGCGCTGATCAAATATGAATCAATATTCTGTTACTGTAATGCCTATTTCTCTCCTCAAATGTTTTCAGAAACATCTT
>CAKAOI010022867.1:0-28373 GCA_916701655.1 Sebastiscus albofasciatus | reverse complement strand
TAGGCAGCGCTGATCAAATATGAATCAATATTCTGTTACTGTAATGCCTATTTCTCTCCTCAAATGTTTTCAGAAACATCTTGTAGTGTACTGTTTAGCTGTAAAATGAGAATGATTGTGACCATGTTGAGATCAGTTGAGGAAATACCAAGCACCGCCCACCAGCCGGAGCACAGCCAATAAGAATCCTCAATAGGAACGCTCTCGCTCTGAAATGACCTGTGATTGGCAAAAGTCTCCAGACACGGGTAGATATTTTAAAGCCTGAAAACAGAGCCATGAGGAGGAGCAGAAGTCTAGTTTTCTCTCAGAACACTTGAATTACAATATGCTGAAAGGTTATTATGGATTTCTTGCCCAATGATGCCAAAAATATACTGACTACCCCCTGCCTACTTTTCACAGAAGATCATTTTGACGTGTCTCAGTAACATGAATGATGGCTGAATTCCAGCTATAGCTGCTTCAGTTTCAGGGTCCTGGTATTGAGCGTGCTGCCTCACTGTCACACTGTCATAGCTTGGAACAATTGTTAATGTTGTTAGTAATACATGTGCTATGACGAGCCAAAATGTCTACTCAATCAACTCCTCATCCTAAAGGTAATTTAGACAGTAATTTTTACAGTAATTTTAAACGGTTATTTCCCCGTGATAGATTTGTTTTCTCAGCTCACTGGTTTGGAGTGGGCTGTGAAAAAGCCATGGCTTATTGAAAGATCACAGCTGAGCTGTCTTCTTAAACCCCTTCTTCTCTCTGTGAGTAGGTGTCATTTGATGTCTTGTTCTCACGAAAACCTGGTTTCCTAAAATATCCCTTTCATTAAAGGGCAGGTTTTATACTTTTTTAAAGTCTGTTTTAAAGAAATACGCCCATATGTACATTGAAAGAGCTTTTATTTCTAAGAAAAAAAAGTACCTTTAAAAGATACATAGATAGATAGACGTTGATGCTTCATACTAACTGAACTGTGGATTTTGTCCCCCGTTACTTACATTTGAGGTGCACTGGAAGGAGTTCACTTCACGTCTAGTCTGAACAGAGGGAATATTACACCAATAACTCTTTTATGTTAGTATTGTTTTATGATTTGTCTCATTGCTAATGTAAATCAGAGACAATAATTAAGTTGAGTTATGATGCTGTGACAATGCACTCTGCAGGAAATCAGTTGTGACTTACTGTAGTGTTTCAAACATGGTGCGGTTTTGTTGGAAAGTTCGTTATGCACAATTGGACAGAAGTTAAGCGCTTCGTGACCTATTTCAGCGCACCCCATGCATGCACTTTTTTCCTTTGATGCACGGTTCTTGAGTATATAGTAAGTGTTCCTCTGACCTAGAAAAGAACCTCAAAGCAACCTACTTATAGGGGCCCACACGGTGCACAGCGAGGTCTTCAGTGAAACTTCATCCTCTCTAAATTTCAAATGTCAAATTCTTTGCTTTGATTAAATATATTCAGCCTTTAACAAAACTACGTGCACAGTGAGGAACCACATCTGCGTAACTTCCACTGTCGCACTGACTCTACAGGACTCTTTGTTATATCCAGGTGTGTAGAAGGGAACACCCAACAGTCACAGTTTCTGTCTGTTTAAGTCGTTTGTAATTAGATGTTCAATTATTTTTTACATTTGGTCAACATGTTACTGTCAGTGATACATTGGGTGCCTGTTCTATTCATATCCATCGTGTAATTATGTTAAATCATAATTCAGTGACATTAATTCATTCATCTTGACAGTAAAATCTCAGAAATTATACTGAATGATGATATTGGTTATTTTTATTTTTATTCTGCAACTTGACCTTTAAACAATGACAAAGTTTCTATGATTTCTATGTAGTTTTTCCAAATTGATATGATCTGTATAAATATGTATTTAATAAATGTGTGTGTGTGTGTGTGTGTGATATATTTCCCTCCCCAAATCTTCCCCATTTTTTTTCACATTGGGGAAAGTGAGGGGAATTTCTGTGGTGGTCTGTGGGCAGATCTCATTTGTAGAAGTTTCCTGCTCCTCTGAGGAATATAAAAGGGGGCTGTGATCAGCAGCTCAGTCATCACAACCTCTCAACAACTCCACCTGAGGACAGACGAAAGAGACAACAGCCCAGCCCAGAGTCACTGCTGCCCAACACATAGGAAGACATGGTGTCAATCAGAGCTGCAGTGGTGGTGATCACGGTCCTTGCCGCTTGTCTGCTGGCCACAAACGCATCTACAGGTATGTACTGTTTTGTTTATGTTTATTTATTTGCACATACATACAACTTTTTAAAATCCAGATAAACATAATAAGAAATGTGACAGGAGAGGTCAAGAAGCCACAGGTGTACAACGGACCTCCCCTCAACATAAGGACAAAAAGAAAAGAAAAGAAAAGAAAAGAAAATTAGCTAAAGTAATTTAAAAATACAAAAAAATACAACAAAATAAGCAGAAAAACTCACTAATCAGTAGACAACAATCCAATAAATAACAAATAACTACATGGAAAAAAAAAATGTTTTAAATTTTGTTTTGTTTTTAAATGTGGTTTGTTATTTAGTTCCCTCCTCACAATGATAGACACATTTCTCTTAATTTTTACAGCATCTAATTCATCTTTTCTCTTGTTTCACAGCGTATCACGGATGCTGTCGAAGTTACATGACAGGCAAAATACCATATTCTAAAATCAAGGGGTACTCGGTCCAGACTGTCACACAGCTGTGTCACATCAATGCCATCATGTGAGTATCTCCTCCTTCTCAACCAGAGAATAAATAACACATGAGACATAATGTTCATCATAAGTACTGTATACAAATATTCATTTTGTTTCTTTCCTTTTAGTTTCCACACACCGAGGGGTAGAGCATGCACCAATCCTGCTCACAACTGGGTGATGGGGCACATCAACCTTTTAAGGTAAGATAACTAAGAAACAGCATCATTCTGTAAGCTTTGAAATGTTTTTGCACAAGAGTATGGCTAAAATAATTAAAAAAATCAATTCTCATTGCAGGAATAAAGCAGAATTGGTTCACATCAAGACGTCACAGGTGCAGAAATAGAGTTATTCTGCTATTTGAAGAGAGACGGTGGAGCCCAAACTGCTTTCTGCCAGTTATCCAGTAACCGATGATGCTTCAATGAACTCCTGTTTGAAGCTGGTTTAACAAAACTGCTGATAAGAATTTTTTTAAAGAGTTGTTATGCAATACAGGCATGAGCTTGGCTGTAAGAGCATTATATAATATTATTTTTATATTCTTTGTTTCTTTGGTTTTTTTTTAAATGTTATATTTGTACATGTTGTAATATAAACTCATTAAAGTTTTGCTAAAAAAAATAATAAGTTGTGACAGGTGTCTTAATGAAAACACTCGTCTGTGTGTGCAAACTTTACACAGAACTGAAATAACAACACCTTCACACTTCCTTGACGGCATACCAGCTCTTATCTCTCCTTGTTTATTTAATCGCGGTGAGAAATTCCAGCTCTGGAAGTTTTGTGTCCTGTAATCAAAACGGGGTAAATGTTTAAACACAATGAGGTGAAAGTCCTGTGACATCAGCATGGGGAAGTTGTGAGAGCTATTTATTTGAAGCTCGCAGCAGAACAAGTATTTCCATGTTGACACAAACGCTGACATCAGCTTTAATGAAGTGTAATGAAGTTTAATTATTAGGTGATTTTCTGAAGGGACTCCTACGGTTGTAAACAAAGTCCTTTAACAAAGGAACTATCAACTCTTGAAGAACAATTCAAATACCTTTAAAGGGCCAGACACCCTCGACTTCTTGAACCAAGATTATTCTCTAAATGTCCCCTTAGTTTTAAAGCTTTATGATAATCATTTAAATTTTTGCATTTGCATTTTTGGTTGCATTATTACATCATAAATTGTTTTGTGCATTATTTAAACACATAGTCCCATAGTCCATGACGTATTTGTTGCAGTGCAACATGAGATTATATAAAAATGCAGCTTCCTACTTGCAGACGAGACAGGAAGCAGACACATTAATTGTCGTCCTATTGAAACTGTCTGTCAGGATGCTGTTGATTATATGTGAAGTGTTTATATAGACAAGTTGTGCAGTGAAGTTCAGCTTGTTAAATTTAAATAATAAAAAAAAACCAACACAATATATAAGCATTTGGAGCCTTACTAGAAAATTAAATGATAATTAAAATAGAACGGGGAAAATTGATATTAAAGAAAAAATTAATTTGCACGCAGGATGTAACAATAAATTCTTAACATGTGGGTGTCCTTATTATGAAATTGTTTAATAAGCAATAAAATAACACACTGAGTGAGTATTTAGGGACTACCTTTGGTCTATTAAAGGTACATTGTGTAGGACTCTGGTGCCATCTAGTGGTGTGGTTGCAAATTGCAACCAACTGATTACCCTTCCGCTCACTCCTCCCTTTGCAGTAACGCGAGGCGCCGACTGCAAAACTGTGGTAACACCGTTCACCTCGCTCAGAGGCCACCATTACCATAATAACACTACTTTAGGAGCAACGGATGTCAGACGGCACCTTGTTTTTGCACTCTGCGACTCACGTCACCGCAGTTTCACAAGCGTGTCAGAGAACAACGGTGGGCTTCAGGTAACGTAAAAACGTGAAAGCCTCTCTCTAGAGCCAGTGTTTGGTTCGTCCGTTCTGGGCTACTGTAGAAACATGGCGGAGCAACATGGCGGACTACGTGAAGAGGACCCGCTCCCTATGTAGATATGAAGGACTCATTCTAAGCTAAGGAAAACACAACGATTCTTCAGGTGATTATACACTCATGAAAACATAGTTATAAAAATTATATTCCATCTCTGCTAATAGATCCCCCGAAATGTGACACTCTGTACCTTTAATAATTTAATTCAGTTTCTGTGTACCTTCAAACACAGTCATATTTCTTATTAATAATAATATGATTAATGGATTCTGTTCCCCAGTCATTTTATCTTTACAAAGCACTTTAAATATGCAAAACCAAAAGCCAGGGTTACAAAGTGCTCAGCTGTTACAAAAGTGGTGATAAAAAGCATGAATGCATTTTTAAATCAAAGAAAAAATCATTGTAGATTCAGGATAAGTTAGAACTGTGGAAATGAATAATGACCTGTAAACTACTTCATGTCATTTCCACATCACCCTAACCCTTGTACATGAAGTCGTGTAAAAAAAAAACGTTTTGGACACTGGATGGCGGTAGAATCACTTCAAAGAAGAAGTGCTGTCAAATGAGGTCTCAGCTACACTTTTATAAAGTTTTTCTGTTTCAGGGCTATTTTGAGTGAAAATGTTTCATCACGCAACATGATAATAATGTTCAGTACTGGATCACACAATGATGTGGACTTTTAGCTGCATCTTCACACCCTTCTCTTAAAATATTTGCACATTATGAGCGGGCTTCAGGTCTTTGAAGTGTGATTTAATCTGCAAACAAATTACACTTTTATCACGGATGTGCTTCATCACTGGCCACCTGCCGTCGGCGAAGCTGTTGGCAACACCAACAAAAGCCGAACAAACGCACAAATGAGCGTTTTCTCTTGTCGCATGAATCCATCCCAAATGACAGTCCGGAGCCACGCTCGCAGCCACTATTACATCACCTCCACTGTTCTGCACCACTGTGCAGAGTGCTTTTCTATGAATAATACAGAGAGACTGGGAGAGAGAGCGAGAGAGGGACATGGACATGGGTTGCTAAATGACAGAGGGAGTACATCTTGGAGTTGGAACATCCCTGAATGGGAGTTATATGCGGAATACACGCCATAAATAATCACATCAGACACTAATGCATGGATTCTGGTTTAGCTTTATTGAAAGAATGAATGAAACACATTCCTACATAAGTATATATATATCAACTGTGTGTTTACACTACATGATACAGGAGATGCATGGCCGGTCCCAGACTGTCTGAAGCAAGACAAGGTTATAGACTTGTGTTTTCCCTTGAGGGAGCGGGCTGTTTTGGTGTAGAAAGAAAATAACATATTGCACTCTGAGATCAGCAGACAGGTCTTCTATCATGGCATACGTGCACACACAGACATACACACACACACACACACACATACACACAGAGGCAGGCAGGAAACCAGACAGTCTCTCATGAAGCTCAAACACAGATAATGAGACGTCCTCAGTCAGAGGTGAAAAACAATCTTCTCTCTGCATTTGCAAATTGCTTTATATCCCAACGCTTTTGCAGCAACACCAAGAAGAATATTAGAATAAATATAGTGGGAAAACTAGATAATTTTACCGGTGCTATAATCTCTCCACCTCTTTTGCTGCCCCCTCGTCCTCCCTCTCTTTGTCACCCGCTCGTTCTCGCCGGCGCAGCTAACACAGAGTTAACCGAGCCCGGTGTATAATTAGACAAACAAAAAAGAGAGGGATGAAACATCTAAAGGAGAAGAGACTCCAAATGATTACACATTCACTCCGCTTCCTTCCCCCTTGCTGCACACATAACCACCAATTAGAGGAGAGGAGAGGAGGATGAGGACAAGCAAGAGCCGCCAGAAGTCTATTTGTGTCTCTCTCTCTCTCTCTCTCTCTTCCCCTGAAGACTATGCAGCGCCGGGGAGGGAGGAAGAAAATAGAAGTGAAAAACAAGTAGAATATAAATAAAGAAATCAGAGTGTTTCACATCCGGTCGGCTGATTGGCTGAGACGCGAGTCAGGCAGATCTGGGCCACAGTTGCACTCATTGTTCAGTGAGCTTTTCTACACAGTCCAACCCAGCGACAGCAATGAATGTTGATTGTGACCTTTGGTCTTTGGGTACAGTGGAAACAGAGTGTCACTTCTGTGCATGTGTGTGTGTCTTCGTTTCTAGATTCTGCATGCGCCCACTTGCCCTTTTGTTCATTTTTTTTTATGCTCATTCCGGCCGTCGTCAGAGCAAAGCCTCGGGGCACAGTCAACGGTCGATGGTTTTTATGTGATCCATACCAAAACTCACCGACAGCGTTGAATGTTCGCCGAGGCAAGCAGGACTGTGAGCGTGAGCCGAGCTGACAAGACGAGGCAGGGCGTAGAAGAGGAGGAGGGGAGGGATACAGAGAGGGGACAGGGACAGAGCCGAGGACGTCAGTCAAACCCCAGAGGTCAGGTCGCACAGCAGAGGGACGTAATGACGCAGGACAGCGGCAGAATGAGTCCACTGTCTGTCCACGGGGCAAACATGCTCCTGGTTATGTTATACATGTTATCATGTTGTGTGTTTAAGCTGGAACATTAACTGCTTTATTGCGTCACCATCACCTCATTAATCAGAGGAACTTCTTTCACCTTCACTTCACAAATTGGCCGTTACAGAATCTGAAACACAGATGAAGAGGAAGTTGTTAGCACCAATGTTGCACAGTATTTTTTAGCTGTAAAGGGTCAGTTCACTTTAAATTGCAGAAACACATTCTTCTCCATTTGCTTTTAGTCTTTTTAGTCTTGTAGCTGATTTTGGTATCCTTTGTGCAGGTTTTCATCTATCTGTCTCTGAGATTTCTGCTGTTACCCGAATATTAGGGCTGCAACTAACGATTATTATCATTGTCGATTGTCTTGATTAATCGATTAGTTGTTCTGTCTATAAAATGTCAGAAAATGTTGTGAAAAATGTTTCCTAAAGCCCAAGATGACGTCCTCAAATGTCTTGTTTTGTCCACAACTCAAAGACATTCAGTTTACTGTCATAGAGGAGAAACGAAACCAGACAATATTCACATCTAAGAAGCTGGAATCAGAACATTTTTTCCTTAAAAAAGTACTTTTATCAAAATAGTTGGTGATTAATCGATAAATCGTTGCAGCTCTACCCAATATTATAGATTTGAATGGAACAGCAAAAGAAACAAAGTCCCAGCTCCTCTAAATAGTCCAAAATACAGTTTTTATAGTGACTTTAAACATAATTCTTCAATGCAATGAGCTACACAGACTAAATTCCACCTCCATTGTTTTGGGGTGATTAAATGGACAAATAAAACCAAAACTATTTGCATAGAGCACTATAGGATTAACTGATTTTATTTTTTTTGTAATTTGAGTGAACTGACCCTTTAATCAGATAAGTTTCACCAAAAATATATAAAATAAATGTTTTACTTTTGCATTAAACCCTCCTCCCTTTCTGGTTTGACAATGCTCAGAACAATATTAGAGACATATCTCGGAGCCTGCCACGGTTCTTATGGACATCTAGTCCGGAGAACAATGCTGCGATGTCCCACTGTGCAGCCAAGCCTTTCAGACCCCAGCCATCGCCCCGACCACAGGCTGAGAGCTCCCATTGTCAGGAGCAGGGCATAGCTGGGGAACAACTACCGACACTGTCACCGCGCTCCTGCGCAGACCGGGGGGCTGACGTCAGGATGCTAAACGCTGATCTATGGTCATTCATCGCACCGTTTCATCGGCTTAGTGTGCTGATGTCATTGGGCCGGCCAGACCTGCATCCATTACTCTGCTGAGGGAGGCAGACGTCAGGCTAGCGTGATCACACACACCGGCTACAACCAGTGAGTAATGCATCACATTATGGCGACTATAATTCAGAAGGTCATAAAATAGACAGTTTGGTTTTTGTCCCGCTCTTTGAATTATCGCCTCTGCATTCTTTCACGGCATGCTTTCCTTTATGAATATGTAGAAATGTAATTTGGGTGATCATCGTAAAAGAAATATGCAGTCATATAATGTCCTATGATGTAGTACAAAAATGTACAGCCACTTAGTAAATAAGAAAACACTATAAACTATTTTTTAGACCCTTTTTTGTGGCGTCTGAACTGCAGCGAGAGCTAGAAGTCTCTCTCTCTCTCTCTCTCTCTCTCTCTCTCTCGGGGTGGAGCAGCTCAGATAAGAGACTAAATTCATAAGCCGTCTTACATCTTCCCCGCTCTATCACAGTCACACACACACCTCACCCCACAATGAGACCTAAAACGAAAAAATAGGCGGAGGGGTCGAGGCAGGAGATGAGAAAAGGGGGGGCTTTGCCATGGCAACCCCAGTGTCAGCCAGCCATTTCTTCTTAATCCCCCCCCAGTTCAATGTCGCGCCCTCTGAGGGACCCCCGCTCTACAGCTGAATATTTCTTTTGTGTTGAGAGACTCAGTCTATATGTGTGTGTGTGTGTCTGAGGGAGGGAGGGATAACGGAGGGGGGAGGGATCGGGGTTAGAGGGGGGCAGATCATAGCTAACCCAGCTTAAATGGGGGGCCAAGCTGCAGGCCACAGAGTCTCAACATTACATCGGGGGTACAGACCAGAGATCAAATCACACAAGCACGCACACACACACACACACATTTAAACATTATATTGATGGAGCAAGATAATCTTTTGAAATGGCAGATAATTACATCATATGGCAAACAGCCGGGCCTTTTCCTCTCTCTCTCTCTCTCTCTCCGAGCCTATCGCCAACAAACTCATCAAGCACTTTTATCTTTTTCCTGCAAACTTCTCGCTCTTGCCACTCTACATTACCGACAAAAGCGGGTTTTGGAGGAGTGGGTGGGGAGAGGCGTCAGCTGCTAGACAAAATTAAAAGGCCTCTATTTGTTCCCGACAATAAACGTCCCCCATCTTTCGGAGCTCCTCCACAGCTGCAGCCAGATAGGCTTTCATTTCTAACTGCGGACTAATAGAGAGCGATGTCTCCTTCCTTCACTGTAAGCCGATTTAGTGTGCGGGGTAAAAAAAAAAAAAAAAATCGTGGAGCTTTATAGTTCTGTGATGCCTCTCCACCAAGACAGAGGACAAAGGAATGTGACACATGGAGGATATTCAGTAATAGAGAAATTTTATGAAGCTGTTTTAATGAGGATGTGCAGTATACCTGATGGAGATGATCTTCATGGAGTCTCAAGCAGAAAACCTACATAAAGAAGACAAAAGCACATAAACACAAGACAGTTAGAGGCAAAGAAGTGTGTACAGAAACATGGATAAAAGCTTTTCTGGGAATCTATTATATAAATTCACAATTATTTTCACTAGAAAGTTTCCTAATCAGCAGACAATTAATGTCCAGTGCATCCTCCGGAAATCCCAAAACGCACTCCCCCCCTCCTCCCTCAAGGCTGAGCGATGGAAGCGGGTGAAGGAAGTGCCAGCGGTGTGTCTCTGGGGTGGTCCGATGTGGCCGTGGGCGAGACTTTAATGTAGCTGCGTGTCCACTCCAGTGTGTACTGTACATTCACCCGTAATGACTAACAGACCCGCAGTCTGCCTGTAGGGGCCTCGCACGCCACTCCATGCCTACACATGCATATGCTCCACTTTAATGGCAGCCTTCAGACTTTATTTGAAGTGTGCTGTGGTGTTTCAGAAAAAAAAAAAAAAAAAAACTGAACTAGGATTTTTTCAAAAGAGAGGAAAAACATGCATGACTTAGAGGACCTACAGTGCCCTCGGCCTAATATCTCACCCTGGTGAGTTCATTATATTTAAAGTGGCCGTTTAAATCTATTCAAACTATGGATAATTGCAGTTTGGCCGCTTTGTGGTGGTTCTTTTTCAAGCATATATAGATCTGGGCTTGCCAAACATCTGGCTGGGATATTATATGTGACATAAAGGCTGCAGGCTTTATTCTAAAAAAGTATATTGTCAAGCAAACTTGGCCAACGAATCTAATGTAAATTGAAGGTCTGCGCAGCTTCTAGCAAATGTATTTTCTTCTCCTGTGTAGCAGGATTTGTACATTTAAACTGTCGATACCTGACTCAAGAACATCATGAAACAGTGAAAGTGCTCCGTGCCAATCTAGTCTATTAGAGAGCAAAGGGCACATCGTAACACAAGGCGCAGAGTCTGTTCAACAAGTGCGAGGACATAAAGCAAAAACAAAACGCACAGAGTTAGTGCCTTGGGACTGATTGGCAGGGTGGGGTCGTTGGGCGACCCTTGACCTTTTTAACCCCTAGGAATGTTGTCGTGCTGGTGCGTGTATTGTTCCAGCCTCCCCGAGGAGCCCCAGCAGTGTATCAGATGAATGTGAACGCTGAATGTTCCTGAGGGTCCCCCTTCACCCAAAAAAAAAAAATCCCTCCCATTTCTTCCCCTAATCCTTTCTTTTCTCCTCCTCATCCTCAGACTTCAACAAACAAAAGGTATCAACAGGTCTAAGAGTGGGCTGTTGTTGTCGGCCTGAAGTGCACATGCGTGCAGAGAGGCCACTAACGCGGGTGCCGGGCTGACTCTCCTCGCCGACCTAAACGACCAACAAAGATTCAGTAAAAGGCATCTAAGAAAAAAAAAACCTTCTTCTTTGCCCTATCGCTCAAATAAACAGTTTTTATTGGTCCAGATCTAAGAGATGTGAGTATCTTCAGGCAGTCTGAGAGTCTGGCTCTGGAGGAAGTCCCCAGCAGTAGAAGGAGACGGACAGATGAGAGGGCCAGACAGACAATTACTGGCCAGGTATGTCCTTTATATCCACCTAGGGCTGGTCAGAGGAAATGGAGGAATTTATGATGTCATAAAAAAGAGCCAGAAGAGAGGTGCCTGAGAACAGGTTGTCTGTGGAGCAGGAGCCATAAAAGACTCCCGCGGCTTCCGCTCCCTCCCCCTGACCACCACCCGAGATGATGATAACACTAGACTAGCATGTGTACAATTCAACTCATCCGTAAACATGCAATAATGTGGCAAAATATTGTTTACAACTATCACACAAATATGTCATTGAATAATAGTAAATCAATGGAAAGTAACAAAATACTTTTACTCAAGTAGCGCGCATGAATAGACTTTTTAAGTACTAGCACTTTCATTTCAATATTCTCATCTTGTGGTGCTTTATACTTGTCCTCGACAACATTTCAGCACAAAAGATTTGATGTTTTAAGATTGTTTTTGGGGAAAAAAAATTGCATGCTATAACATATGAGTTAAACTATCCAATAGTAAAGTTATCAAGTAATTACTGCTCAAGTATTCTAAACTGTAGTACTATCGCACAAGAGTTTGAATACTATTGAAAGAAAATCCGAAACGGCGTGTCTAAAAAAATTACTTTTGGCCCAGCTGATGAAACTAAACTGCTCCAGAATCATTTATATCCTTAAACTGCTTTCTTTTATGCTTCTCTCCCTCAACTTTCAACTCTCTCTATACAGTGTGAACCACAGCAAAAACAAACCTTAATACGGGAAACATCTTCAACAACAGAAGCACCATCTGTCGCCTCAAACTAAGCAGGTGGAAGGAAGAGAAAGCCTTAAACTGGTAGACATAAAGGATACCCCAATTCCTCTTTGCATGCACGCACACACACACACACGCACACACACACACACACACACACATCTATACGTAAACACTTCTCTTCCTACTACAAAAAGATAGAGACACACTCTCAATCTCAGTGCTTGTTAAAAAAGGAAGAGAGAAGGTGGTTATTTGCTCTACAACCTCACTAAGGAGGGTTCCCATTGTAAAAAGGAGTGGCTGCACAGCCCCGTTTCCTTTCATCCCTCTCCTGGAGGCACGCTGCCTTTGTCTCACAGAGGACAGAACAAGCAGCCTCCCGGCCACGCTACGCTGGTCAAATACCTGGGAACTACCACCGGCCTGGTGGGAAAAACAACAAGAGGAGGAGGAGGAGGAGGAGGAGGAAGAGGGACAGAAAGAGAGGAGGTGTGAGTGTTAATCTGAGGTACAACGAGACTGACCGACTAAGAAAAAAAGGGCCTGTTAAATAAAACCTGTTATTAAATCTGAAAAGGAAGGAGGTGGAAGTTGAACTATGAACACCTGGTACCAAACTACACTTCAAAAAGATGTTATGTATAATTTTAGAAGCTTAAATCATGACCACCTGTTTTTACTTTTCTATCTTCCTTATTAAAAGGTAGCAACTGTATGTGTGCAATTAAGGAGGTTAAGGAAAGCAGGTCGAACGCTTTTTTTCCCTCATTCCCAAATCTGCACGTTCATGCCAGCTCAGCAGAATGAAGGAAGTTCCTGTATACGAGGCACTGTATAGGGGTGAAGTGAGTTTAAGTCCTCCCCAAAACCCGACCGCAGCCGGCTGAATGTAAGGCTTTACGTTCCAGTCCACACGGACTGCCTCGGCAACCAGACCTCACTGTCACACCTCATAAAGCAGAGCTCAAGCAGCGGGGTTGTGTTTAAAGCCAGGGAGACAGATAAGGCAAAATAAGGACAAAATAAGGAGGAAAAATAAGAAAGCACCCATTCAAGAAACTGTAGAGAAAAGAGTGAAAAGCCCCTGACAAAAGCTCTTTAGCTGAAACTCTGATGGCACGTCTCCAATACGCTGAATACCAAAATATACTTTCGGGACAAATTGCAGCAGGAAACATGAGAAAGTAAAGGAGGGATTTTTAAGAGCATAATCCTCTCTTCTTATTTCTAGTTTTTTGCTTAGCTGTCGAGAGGGAAACGAGGTCCCACAAGTTTATTTTCAAATAGTCCACAAAGAATGCCTGTCATTTCCTGGCGTTCCCCACTTCCATATGAAAGCCCCCGTTCCTTTAGGAACAATGGGAAAGATTCCAAAATGTCCATGGGGAGTTTCTTGCACGGCGATACAATAGAGAGCGTGTTGTGACAGAATTGAGACAGGCTTGTTTCTCTCAGCTGTGACAGGATCAGGACTAATGCAATGTTTTTGTCTTACGTCTACCATACTGCACGATTAAAGTGGCCACACAACAGCTGTAACGTCTCATAAATGAGCTGAGAGTGAATTCTGAATCTGTCTTTGACAACTCACTGGAATGGGAAACATTTCAGCGTGAGCTTCTGGATAAAAGGAGCTCCTGAAGCATCCAACTGTTTGGACATACGTGTCTGACTTTATGGCTAAAATCAAATTATATCAGAGAGCAGATGTTCTGAGTTTAACAGGTTTCAACAGGTTTCTGTGTGTATTCTAGTCTACAACATTACCTGCATCTACACACAGTCACACACAAGCCGTAAGAGTTTTTTAATGAACCAAAAGAACGCGTTTGGTCCTGAAGTGGATAGAGTTCAAATGTCATGTGCTCCTGAATGTGCCAATAGGTTTCTTGAAAGCCACCTGGCCTGACCCGAGCAGACCTGAGCCTTTGGCTAGACGAGAGGTCAGAGGTCATCCACTCAACTAGATAGGCAGTCTGTCGAGATGCCTGAGGCAGAGGCCAGGGGTCTCCACCACCTAACCTTTGCTTTCTCAAGAGAAGCACAAACACACACACACATGTGGACACACAGGTTCCTGCTGCTCTGAACTCACTCACCCTTTGACTTCATTTACCTGTAATGCATGAGCACAAAGCAAAGTGTATACGGTCAAACAGCTGCTATAAGAGCCATAGAAACAAAGGAAATAACACAGGCAGGCTTACTTAACTCTAAATATAGTTCATTTTCCACTGGGCATCTGTGCTTTTTATGTCTTCCAGATGACTCAGAAATAATGAATTAAAAAGTTTGCATTGTATTTTAATGATTGAAAGGGAGGTGGGGGAGCATATTTTTTTCCTCCTCATTTGTGTGTTCAATGTTTGATGGCAGCAGGGAAAGATTTGAGAGTCTGCTGGGAGTCATGTGATGGTGGAAGAAGCGAGATGGGACTCCCTGATGCTTCCACTGACTAACAAATACAATTATTAAAACATTATGTTTTCAATTTGAATTGTTCTACGAACGCTGTCGAGAAGAAGATGACGTGGAGGAGCAGCGATCTGCAGGTTGATAGCAGGTTGCATCTCGACACAATTTCAGGTTGCAGCTGATGGAGCTCATCACGTGCGATAATGAGATGCACAGCGATGATGATGATCATAGTTCCAACAGGAGATAAGATAAGCCAACATCCAACCACCACTCCGCCCGCCCGCATAACAGCAGCAGGAAGACAGTGGCTTTGCTCCAATCACCCTGATGACTCTCTGAGAGCAACTCCAAACTGAATTAAAGCCCTACAAGAGAGATATGCACCGGGACATTCGCCGCTCTTCGCTGTGAGGGAGCAGGATGCTGCTTTTTCTCTTCACCAGTGACAAAGTGAATTACATGTAACTCAGCCCTGAGAGGGACGGAAGTGAGGCCATCACAGCACATGAGCACCTATCTGATCCATTGTGCATTCTTTATTAACAGATTTTTTTTTCTCTGCTGGATTATGAACAAGAAATTTAGTACAAATTATCAGCATTTGTTTTTCACAATAAAAAGCCATGCATTTTTCATTAACGCCTGCTGTGTACAATCCATAGCCAGTAAAAATGTAGTGCTGCACTAAGCGTCTAGACCTACTATATCCAAATGGCAGAAGAATTTATGGAGGCTGCCTCATTAACCTTAAGGCATATTAGTGCTTGGCACAGCAGCATCTAAAGTCTCCTGCTTTAAATTACCTGGAGAGTCCAAGCTGTGAGTGGCACATTAGACCCAAATAAGAGTATGTAACGTGATGAAGTGTGTTTATTTGGTCAGTGCATCCTCTCAGAGTGCCCACCCTGAAAATGGCAGTCTGGCTGTTTTTTTTTTTTTTTTGCCATGTGCTGGAGGCCCAAATTCCGGGAGGAAGTCGGATGCGCACAGACAGTTTCCGAGAATTCAGGATGCGTAAAAGCAGCCACGCTTGTAGTCTGCTTTCTTGCACTATCCCAAAATTCCTGTCTTGCATTTTTTTGGAAAACAAAAAAACAGTCATGCATGCATTATTGTTGCACTGCTGCACGAAATATTTTAATTGCACCACCAGCAGTGCCTATTCATTTTGTGGCTATATACGTTACGCACAGACATGCGTCACGGCTCGGTGAGAGACAAGGTGGCGGCTGGGAATGATCGCTGTCTGCTTTCTGCTCTTCAGGTGTCTCGTTTGGATTCTTTTGGAGGCAGGAGGAGCCGCTTGTAATGTCGATACAATGACAGATGGTCCGCACAAAAGCCGGTGCGCATTGTTCAGCTGGAAAAATAATAGCTACCATTTATCAGTGTTCAGGCCCTTGTCTGGTGAGTGAAATGAATCAAAGTTATATTGTTTGGGAGGCTCCCACTATAGGGATTCCTTTGGTTCTGCACTGGCTGTTCAAACATACCCAAACTTTCCCACAAGCAGCGCGTTTAGTTTCGGATCTGTACACTGTGTACTATCGGTGCAGAAAAGTTGAAGCGCACACAGAGACCAGTCGGGAATCACGTTTTTTTCTCCCGAGTCACACGGGATGTATTATGAAATGAAATGAAAAGGCTTTTCTTTTTCTATCCGCTTGGCATGTTTCTTTCACATGCGCTCATTTTTGTTGGAGACGCCTCATTATAGTAGAGCGCAGACGCATCACATCATGATCACAGTTTAAAACATCCATGTGCGTATTCAGCATCATTTTCTTTTATATGAAAGATGCATAATTTCCTTTTTAACTAAACAGCATCAGTTTGGATTTAACAAAACAAAGCATTCCAGAATCAGAATTCCAGAATCAGAATCATCGGATTCTGGAATTCTGATTCTGGAATTCACTCCTATTTATTTTTAGATTTACGCATTTTACATGATGGCATACTTACAACATTTTTCCAGCAGGGATTCACGCGTCCTGTCGACTGATGTCTTCCAAGTGTGCCACAGCAGCGCGTATTTTTTTCACTCTCATCACTTCCGTCGATGACCAACAACTCTCCACCGACCGACTGACTGAGCGCCTCCTCTCTCTGATCCACACATTACGTCTGTTTGAGAGGCAGGAGGAGGAGGAGGAGGAGGAAAGGCATCCGGTGTACTGGGATCACCGGGAGGATTGGGATTGGCTCAGAGGAGATAGCTTGATAAAAATGCGCGTCTGTCATTGGACGGATTGGAGGAGGTGGGTGGGGGTGTCGTGTATTATTCAGGAGGAGCCGGGTGGAGGGAGTGGAAGAGGAGGATACTCGAGGGCAAAGCGGCATATGCAGACAATGCCCTGTCTCAGAAAATTCACATTTCATTGGTGGACTTATCCACCACAGTTTATAGCTTCCAATAATCTCCTCCTGAACTAACAGGAGCACTCATGTTAACCAGAGAGTGTCTGTTAGTGTTTATAATGACCCCAGAGTGCTTAATATAGGCTGTAATAATAACCCCTTAATGGCAATATAGGGGTAAAAAAATGATAGAGGAGATATACACCTTTTTTTTTTCAACGTTTGTCCTATTTTAAGATTAAAAATTAAATATGCTGGACTCACCAGATGGAAGGGAACAACTATAAATAAATCAAACAACCATTATTTTGCAACATCAAACCTCAAGAAAGTCTGTGTGTGTGTGCGTGTGTGTGTGACTTTCTCTATGTGTCTGCGTAAGAGTGAGTGCGTGTGTGTGTTTCTGCTGTATGTAGGCTACGAGACAGCTGGAACTGCAGAATTTTTCCACACAGGAGTAGGGGAGGAAATGGTGCATGGATAATTCTCTCTTCAGATCCTCTGGTACTCGCTCTCCGAGAGTACTCAGCTGAATCAATACTGCTCAAAGCTTTCTCATGTTCCCACTCTCACATCAGTGCTACTGTTGTGGGAGTCCGGGGCGAGTCCGTTTTAAGGCGTTTTCCTTCATCGAGATGATTATTTGAATAAAAAAAAAAAAAAACCCGCCACTACTCCTTCTGTGGAGGGATAATTACAAATGCTAAATCACCCTTGACCTGCAGGCCTCTTGCACACACACACACACAGATGCACATCCATAATACAGTCTGTGTGAGCTGTTAACCTGCATACTGAGCCGGTGTGTGAGCAGACAGAGAAATCCTAATAACCACAGCGGGGGCTCTTCTCTGACCAGTAGCCATGGTGATTGAACACATTTCTCCACACAGCAAGAGAGGCGGTCTGTCTGTGCCGCACCACACAGGCCTTTATTAGGCCCAGACCCTTTGGACTGGAAGGAAGGAAGCACCAAGTGGAGGGTCACACCCATTTCATTGTGACTCTACAATTTTACGACAGTCAAGAGGCCGTCCGCCACAAATTAGCTCTCTTCGGCTCTTGTCTCCGCTTAAACCGATAAAATAGCACGCTCAAATCTCAACAAAGAGGCACATCATCTGATTATTGTGCGGATCTGAAGGCTAATTTGCATAACTGGTGGGAAAGATGCTCTCAGAAGTATAGCACCTAGATTTACTCAGTATTCAGTCTAATTTCAAACATCCAAACGGGAGCAACAGCCTTGGCTTGATTTCCTTTAAGCTTCTAATCTCTCTTTCCTCTTAATTTAGCTGCAGCTTCAATCACAGCTCTTTCACAAATCTAACCGTGTGGGAGTTTATGTGTGTGACTGCTATCATGTGAAAACCTTATAATTCCATATTCGGTGAAATTCATATTTTCATTTTAGCTGAAGGGTGTCTGTGGGCTTAAATATTTTGGCACCACTTTCTGATAAGGCAACCTTTATAACAGATCTATGAGTTGTAACTTTTATTTCAGTTATAAGCCATCAATAAGAAGAACTACTTTATTCTTCAATGGGTCACTTACCTCCTGGAATACGACGGTTCATTTATTAACCACTCATCACTCATAAAACCTTATGGAAATTCGGGAAAAATCATGACCCTTTACGTTAAAACTCCAGACATGTCCTATAAGAAAGTGAAGAAACCACAAGCATTTATTAATGGATTACTAACAGTTATAATTATTACCAAGAAGAAAGGATAAACACCAGTCAAAGGGAATTTTCACAACCTGGCAATACAAAAGTTGTTCTCATTGTGGCTTATAACTGATCTATAACCTAATTACATCTAACAACTAAAGCAAGACTATGTAACTGTTGAAATATTAAATAACACAGGCCTATTATTTTTCTTTAAAATGAAACATTGAATTCATTCCTCGCCCTTCCTTAATTCAGTACACTAGTAGCTTTTGTTGGCTAATGTTAGCAAACTTTAGATCTTGTTGTGTAAGTGATATTACTGAGTCAGCTTTGTGACTCCTCTCTACTTGTGCTGCTGTAAACACGATATTTTAGCATGTCGCAGATAAACATTTCAAGAGTTTTACCACAAAAATCATACAAGAATGAAGTGCACCGCATCATGTTCAAGTTTTCCCGCTTTTATTCCCATTTCACTCGCTCCCAGTGATGATATCTTTGAAGCAATTAGGCCCCTTTCACACATGCATTGCAATCCTGAACTTATCAATCGGATGTATCCGTCCGAGCCCATGTGTGAACAGAGCCGGTCATTGTCCAGAGAATTCACAGCGAACGAGTGGGCGTGTTGATGACGTTTCCATGCGACTGATGCAAAACCGGGAGAATACAAACATCTGAGGGTGAAGAAGAGGGGTCATTTACACAAAGATGGTGACGAAAATGTCTAACTGGAGAGACGACGAGATTCAGGGACTTCTGTCGTTAAGGGCCAACGCTGAAATTGTCAGACAAATTCAAGGAACGGCAAGAGACTCTGTTGTTTACGACCAACTTACGAACAGGCTACGCGACTGCGCTGTTTTTACGCCATGTCCTATCATCTGCATGCTCTACCCAGGCGCTACCCCTCGCCTGAACTAAAAGCATCCTCATTGTAAGGGAGCATTTCTACTCTGCAACGCAAGTACAAATACGGTCCCGCAAGCACAGGGCTGTGACAAGCGCAACCTCAACCCTATACGCGTTCGCTACTGCTAAACACTCGCTTGTCAAGTTGACTTTTGAGACTTTGGAGGCTGGGAGGGAATAGACAATGGTTGATGTCTCGTTTCCTTTGATTGCACTAACCACACCGGCATGCCGCGTGCCGTGAAAACACCTCACGTTCGCGTTCAAGTTCATTAGTTGCAAACGGATACGTTCAGTTCACCGTTCACCAGCAAGTTCATGCACAACACTGCATGTGTGAAAGGGCAAAGTTCATATGAGAAAATAGTCAAGAGTAGGCTACCACCATCTTGTTATTTATTGCAAATTGTCAAATCTTCTCAAAATCAATCTAATAAACTCCAAAATGTGTTTTCTACTGAGCTCAAAAAAACTTGATATTGCTTGCTTAAGGCAGTCTTGTCAGTGTAAGCTAGACTGATGTGCGTATTTACTCTTATGTCCATATATAGTATATATGTGTGATCCAGACACAAGTCAGCCCTGGACTCAACACAAATGGAAAGTGTCCGATGTGCTACTGTTGATTACCATGACAACGTATTAAGCTGAGGCTTAAAACCATGGCGGTCCCATACTGTGCCTAGTGAGAGTGACATCTCCAACTGCTTCAGTAATGAGCTGTCTAACATGCTGTCATCCGCTACAGATGGAGCACATACTGTACAGCAGCTAGGCCACTCAACATTTCTGACAATTATCCAGTCAGACATTTTAAAGGAATATTTTGACATTTTAGGGAAAATGTTTATTCCAAGGGGCTACCTCCAGGGTCTGAAAAGTGAAGCCAATGTGGAAGTGCCATGAACTTGAATTCTTTCCAATAGCCAGCAGGGGGCGACACCACTGGTTGCAAAAAGAAGTCTATTAGAAAATGAGCCTACTTCTCACTTGAGAAGCATGATGTTCATTTAGTAAATTATGGTCCCATTTAGAGTCAAATAGACCATAAAGCAGGGCATGCTTTAGGGCGTGGCTACCTTGTGATTGATAGGTCGCTACCTCTGCGTTGTCCGGTCTGGGAGTTGTCCATGTGTCCAACTTTAACCCTTTCACGGTGTATTTTCAGTCATGAAAGTTAATTTTAACATTTTGGTCGCCTAAAAATGTCTTATTCAGCGCCCTGTTATACTTAGCTCCACCCTCTTGTATCACTTCTGGTTGCAAAAACCAAGATGGCGACGGACAAAATGCGGCTTCAAAACGGCAGTCCACAAACTAATGGATGACATCACGTTGACTACGTCCCCTCCTTATATACAGGCTATGGTTTATTCCCTCTCTTGCTGAGTATGAGATCAGAAGATTAATACGATTCCTAGATTGTTCTGGTAAATATGAAGCCAAAACCAGAAGTCAGTTAGCTTTGCTTAGCACAACGACTGGTGCTAAAACTTTGCTACATTTGGACAGAGCTAGCTACCCTGTTTGCAGCCTTCGTGCTATGCTAAGCTAACTGGCAGCTGGCTGTAGAATCACATTATCAATCTACTCATCTGACTCCCAGCAAGAAAGCGAATAAACTAATCAAAATAAAGTTTCAGCAGATATACCTTACATATGAAATACATTTATCTACAAGCTAAAGTAATGTGCACACATGCCCACCATACAGGGCTGTAGTGCTTCGGGTAATTTGGGAATATAGATATCAAGTGTTTCTGATGGAGAACAAGGGATGTTAGCGATAGTGATCACCACCAATCGCTTTTTTTTTCTTTGCCTCCAAACGTAAGTAGCTATAAAAACTGGATTATCATTAGACACACACAGGTTTTGTTTACTTGATGGGTCAGAAAATCTTCATATAGCTGTTGTCTGGTAACTGTTCTCACACAGCTAATTGCGAACCCGCAGTGTGAGCGCCTTATCTCACATCATCAACAGTATGGCGCGGTCCCCGGCAACCCCGGACCACCTCCGCCAACCCCGCGTACAACTCTGCCATCATGGATGCCTCCTGTCGGGTTTCATTCTTGCTCGGTGCCAGGAGCAAATTCTCCGTCTCAATTAATCACTGAGTTTCTAATGGAATGCTTCCCTTCAGGATGAGGCCCATCACAGAGGGGGCTGCAGTCAGTGCTGTCGCTGAAGCTGCTCTGATTGCCTGAATACACTCCCAGCTTTGGAGTCACTGCAGATGTCTGCTAATTGTGGTGATTATGGTGAGCGGAGGGGGGTAGGAATATGTAATGAATTTCCCATTGCTTTCATGCCTCACATCCTTTGGTTGTGTGCATCTGCTGTACAAGCGGAGCATCCGCAGGGTTTGGAGACGGACAAAAGTGACATGGGGGATTGGGCACAGGCTTTTGGACGGGCAGCTATTCTAACGGCAAGTGCAGCCAGATTGGGTCCATTTATTCTTTTAGTTCGGTTCATTTCTGATACAATGCTGGTTTTAATTCCTCTCCTCTCCTCTCCTCTTCTGCTCGATGCTCTTGTTCTTTCACTTCTCTACCCCTCGTCTTTACAAATCTACGAACAGGGTGACTTTAAAAACCTTTAGCAACCTTTCTCACTGACCAAAATTTGATCCAATTTACACTTAACAAGTCAAATGAAGAAAAAGAAATAGAATATAATATTAATAAGTATGTTTTCTTTAGCGTATACTCACCTGAAAATAAGGATCAGAGAGAGTACTCTCTATGGAGCCAGCCACCAACTATAGTAGCTCAGAATGGACAAACCAAACACTGGTTCTAGGTACGGCCATTCACATTTTCATGTCGGCCACCGTAGTCCTCCTACACATTTGGCACACAGGAGAGGTTTCAGTTGGTTGCAATCTGCAATCTTTCTGCTAGATGCCACCAGATCCTTCACACTGTACCTTTAAAGGCTTTCCAATTTTACCACTGTATCCTCAGTCCACTGATTAACAGAGGGAAACAGCTAGCCTGACTCTGTCCAAAGGTAACAAAAAAGAACTACCAGTACCTCTAAAGTTCACTAATTAAAATGTTATAGCTTGAGCTGAAAATATAAAAATGACAAGTTGTGGTTTTTCAGGAGGTTATGTCTCAGACTACAGATCCAGGCTGGCAGTTTTCCCCTGTTTCCAGTCTTTATGCTAAACTACTCTAACCAGCTGCTGGCTGTAGCCTTCTATTTAACATACAGATTTATGAGTGGTATCAATCTTCTCATCTAACTCTGAGCAAGAAAGCAAATCAACTTATTTTCAAAAATGTCAAATGGAAAAAATGACACTGCAAAAATAAGTAAAAAAAAAACAATAAATACGAGGTGTTTTTGCTTGTAATGATTCAGAAATATCTGCCAATGGAATAAGTGAAATGCGCTTGGATTTCTTGAAATAAGATGTACTATTCCTGTCTTTCAAGATAAAAAGAGATCTAGATATTAGCAGGGAAAACTATCTATTGCTATATTTACTAGTATCAGGAAGTACATTTTTCACTTAACAAGATATTTCAAGATACAGTGTCTAAAAACAAGTCCCTATATCTCACTGAAATAGGTGATTATGTCTTATATTAAGTGTTATGAGATATTTTGACTGGTAAATAGACAAATATACTTGGTAAGATTTTGCATTTTTGCAGTATTATAAGTAAATATTTAACATAATGCCTTGAAGAATTTCAGGCAGAGTGTGAAATGAAGTGAAGACATCAGGAAAGATGTTGAGCAACTTCCAGGTGCCACTAAACATTTAATGCAGTTGCATCCTGTTCAAACTCCAAAGGCACAAATAAACAAAATGTTAAATCCGTTACACAGTCCTCATGTCAGAAACACTGAGTCATTTTAATATTTTTTACTGGAGAAATAAAAACTGGTGGTTGTGCATATTTAAGAGCCGTATGTAAATTGCTTGTGCGGCTTAACAACCTATTAAACCGAGAGGATTATACACACAACCTGAAATTTCTGCACATTCTTCTCTTTACGGTTATCATGCCACTCTTGGACATGTTACTCTGGACGTTGAACCGGAACAAATCATATTCATACATTTAGCATATTAATGAAGTTAAATATCAGACGTTCCCTCTCCTCTGTTGCAAATGCAAACATGCCTGATTTATTGTGGATGTGCTTTTGCGAGGCAAGAGTTAGCTAATTCCTTTGGGGCGAGTGCCCTTCCTGTCACACTGATCAAAGACTTTCTCTTGATATGAGCATAAACTGCTCCATGCCCCATCACCGTCAATGTCTGTGCATGCGTGTGAGCTTGTGTGCGCGTTTGTGCGAGTGTACGTTTATGTGTGTGTGAGGTGGGGGTGTTGTGTGTGTGTGTGTGTGTGTGTGTGTGTGTGTGTGTGTGTGTGTGTGCATATCCATCCCCCCATCACCAGAGGCTGTATTATGCATTGTTGTTGGCATGGCCTACATGCTCACCCAAGCATGGTCCAGTGTGGTACAGTACACACGTCTTCCCATCCCCACCGCACTCCCCTGTCGTGTCCGCGGGCCCGCTTCATTTACCTTTGCTCCTGAATTAATGCTAGTTAACTGTCACATTAGCTCAGATCTGTTGGCCCGCTTTGTCAACAACATAAACTAGCCTCAGTGTGTGATAGCCGGGGTTATTTTTACTTTGATACACAGCACACGCATGGACTGAGTTTGCCTTAATGTATGTAGGGTACCTATAGCTGCAACCATCCATATAGAACATAATCGGAACAAAAATGCACTGTGGCGTGCGACTTTAAAGCTACATGCTGCTTTGTATTTTCTCAACTAAATTGCAGAGAATGCAGGAAAATGCTAAACTTCTCTGCCGTCGTGGCTGTGTGTGTGCAGGTGTTTCATTCAGCGGTTCAATAGAGGCCAAACTGTGGGCGTGGACGCTCGATTGAATGAGTGCATGGCCTTGTATCTGTGTGTGTCTTCACATGTACATGTGTGTGGAGCATATATTTGCCTGCCAGAAGCGAGTGTGTTAAATTCTCTTAGCATGTGTGACGAATCAAGTGGCTGGGAAAAGAGCAGCGCGTTTCATGGCCTCTCTCGGCCTCTCACACACTGAATTCTAAAGGGGCTATCGATCTGTCAAGGTCTCAATTCCAATTTTGCTCTGAGCCTATATCTCACTATCTTATCTACATGGCTTTGTATCCCCCTTTCTGCATCTTCCACTGTGTCCGTCTTTGTATCTTCTTCTTTAATTCTTGCCCACGTTTTGAATAGATATCACGCAGAATGTGGGATACAGCAAGCGTGTGAGACAGATAAAAAAGAGAGAGCATCCCCCCACTCATACGTCTTTCATCCTAATCCGTAGTCTCTGTCCAAGAAAGGGCCTCCTTTTCACTTGTCTGCCCTAAAGCCTCTTATATGTGACCCCTCTGTGTCTCCCTCGGGGCTCTCTCCCACGGCCAGAAACCACACACACAAACACGCAGACACACACATCTGTGCATTTTTAGTTTATGGTAATAAACCACGTAAAGTTGCATGTGTTTGTGTTGAAACGACGTAATATCTCAACTAAAAAGGTCAGAATGCATTTGCTCCAAACTCCATTGCTGTCCAAAGTCATGATTTTGCCGAACTGACAGAGCCTCTTACTATATGTTTTTGCCCCAAGGTGAAGGCAAATTTACCGCCAGGCTGACTAACACAGCTGCTGGGAGAGCGTGTTTCTCGTTAAAAGAACTGACCTCAATAAAGATGGACGTTTGGCAGTCCGTTATGTAACCGACTGAGGATGATCCTGAGGCCGTGTGAATGTGTGTGTTGTTTTTTTTGCGCGAGTGCTTTCATGTTAGGGGCAGATTATGTGTGCATCTGCTTGCATGTGTGTATGTGTTGGGGGGGGTACAACGGGGCATATGTGGTGTGCGAGTGTTTATATGAAATTTCATGTGTATATCACGGCTAGTTAGGGACTGTAGGAAAGTTACCGGGGTGGGGAAGGGTCTGAATCTTTCACCCTTTTCTTAACTGCAACACCCTTCTCCCCAGTGCCTAAAAAACAATACTGAACGGTACTGAATCTGTACAACATGTTTCTCCAAATGAAAACCTCAATGTCTTTATAACATAGCCAATGCGCAGATCAGTAGTGAAATTGGAAATTGACATATGTATGGCAGACTTTATTCTCTATTTTGGGGTGGCAGCTGTGAGGGTCATATCGGACTGCAAGCTATAATGTTTTTTATCCTATCCCAGAATTCAGATAAAAAGAAAAAATGTTTATTAGATCAGATGCTGTTGTAAGTTATGGGTAAGGTAAGGGATGGGTTCTGAAAGGTAAAATCCCTAGATTCGTTAAGCTCCATGGCCAACGAATCCTTTATCAAATCTTTTCTCCTTGATCTCTCTTAGATGGTGCCTTTTGCCTCTTTCTGACACATTTGTGATATGTACACAAACATGTGTTATCTCAGCAACACAGTTGTTAACAATACTGACTGCCTGAACATTAAACGTGTGGATACACTTCACCAAAGTCAACGATACAACCGCTAAATGCAATATCTGCCAGAAGGCACTCACAACAACGGGGGCGGCCAACAAATCCCGATCTAAAATATTTATCTACTGTCCGTCATGTTAAAGTAAGAGCTTGTTGCATTTTTGATAACCTGAATGACATGTGCCGGTGTTACACTGTGTTCTGTGACCCATCAGATCTTATGGACTGTGGCAGGGCAGCAACCGTTTCACCCTCAGCGCTAAGTGCATCGTGCGTGCAGAAAAATCTGTGATATATTTAGTTGATATTTGCAGAATGATAAAGTAGAATTCTTATTATTTCCACTGTGTTGTTTTTACTTTTGCTTCTATGGCTTCACACACACACACACACACACACACACACACACAAGTGAGGAGCAAACGCTGTTTTCCCTCGCAGCAAAAGGGAAGATGAGTCAGGACAGGGTTAGTGAATGTCACAGAGCAGTGACAAAATATGTGGTGAAAGCTCCTCACCCGTTCGGGATGGTAGAATCTCTGTGGTTTAGGTCTGATACTGAGAGAGAAATAAAAATTGAGATGTATTCATTCCCTACCTAAAAATATTTGATTAAGGGATTCAAATGGATTTGAATTTGATAAACGGATTCAGAACTGGATTCAGTTTTGATAAAATGCTATCGAAGCCCATCCCTGGTGATATAATCCATACAGTCCCAAACATAGACTGTATATAAGAAATGGACAAAGTCACTGTGACGTCTCCTATGGTTTGTAGACTGCAGTTTTGAAGCCTCGAGTTCAGCATTTTGGCCGTCACCATCTTGGTTTTTGTCCTTCGCCATCTTGTTTTTTTGCTCCCAGAAGTGACACGAGAGGGTGGAGCTAAGTATAACCGAACGATGAAAAAAAACATTTTTAGACGGCCAAAATGTTACATTTAACTTTCATGAACTGTAAACACACTGTGAAAGGGTTAAAGTTGTAAGATGAAAACACGGACAACTCCCAGACCGCCATCAACCTGTCAATCACAAGGTAGCCACGCCCTAAAGCATCCCCTGCTTTATGGTCTGTTTGACTCTAAATGGGACCATAATTTACTAAATGAACATCATGCTGTATTGAAAAAGACATGAAACTAGTGATTGAAACCATAAACTCATGTTTACAATGTTTACTGAGGTAATAAATCAAGAGAGAAGTAGGCTCATTTTCTCATAGACTTCTATACAATCAGACTTCTTTTTGCAACCAGAGGAGTCGCCCCCTGCTGGCTGTTAGAAAGAATACAAGTTTAAGAAACTTCTGCATTGGCTTCACTTTTCAGAACCAGAGGTTGCCCCCTGGTCCCAAACCCTAATAACTATACCTCTTTATATAGTTATATAAAAATGCCACACTGCTCCCCAGACAAGTCAAACTACTGTCCTTTTAGCCAAAAGAACCCCCCCCCCCCTTTTCTAACCCCCCTTGTCCCCTAATAATTATCATACACTCCCTTAGTTGGTATGCTGCCGACTATAGTTGGGGTTTTGCTTAAAACAACAGAGCTATGGTCTCATGGCATGTGCTATATAGCTCAACTGAATGCGTTATTCTGTAAAGATGCATACATACATACCAATGCCACAACATACATAGAAACCACACTTCATATGGAGTTACTGTAATCCCTCAGAAGTGGTCGTAAACATATGACACGGCACTCGGCACTAAGAACAGAGAGGCTCTCTGTCTGCACCGTATTGAGGGTTTTGATGCTGGCTTGCACTCCGCCTGGCGTGACCCCACCCCTGGTAAATACAGGGTTGGAGGTTTCCTCCATGGATAAAAATACACTTGCCTCTAAGCAGAGAAGGGGGGGAGAAAAATTCTTCTCTCTTCTGCGCCCATTGTGCACGAGGAGCTAAAGACTTCATCACTCAACATAAGTGTTGGGGTTTTTTTGGGGGGGGGGACAGATGTGCAATGTTGTGAGAAATCTGAGTACGGAAAAGTTGTGTCACAAAGTATGTGTTACAAAGGTGAGCAGCAATTCTGGTCAATGTTTGCATAGTGTGTGTGCGTTGAGGACGGTGTAACTTATTTGGTAATTTGGAGAACTATGTTTTGCCTTCTTCCTGTTTTTGTGTTTTGTCCTTCATGAGCTTCCTTACTTCACAACTTGTGACATCATCATTGTGCTGCATTAAAGTGGCCCGATTCCAATCCAGTCCCTGCACCCTCCCGCTCCGGAGGTGGAGTGCACTCCGTTCGTAGTCACACTCACAGCTCAATGAAGCACCCTCCTTTAAGGTGGAGGGGATCAAT
>CAKAOI010022783.1:398-32102 GCA_916701655.1 Sebastiscus albofasciatus | reverse complement strand
CAAGGTGTACCTAATAAAGTGTCCGGTGCTAGTACCGGGTGGTCTTCTGCTGCTGTAGCCCATCTGCTTCAAGGTTGGACGTGTTGTGTGTTCAGAGATGGTATTCTGCATACCTTGGTTATAACGAGTGGTTATTTGAGTTACTGTTGCCTTTCTATCATCTCCAACCACTCTGCCCATTCTCCTCTGACCTCTGACATCAACAAGGCATTTCCGTCCACACAACTGCCGCTCACTGGATATGTTCTCTTGTTCGGACCATTCTCTGTAAACCCTAGAGATGGTTGTGCGTGAAAATCCCAGTAGATCAGCAGTTTTTGAAATACTCAGACCAGCCTGTCTGGCACCAACAACCATGCCACGTTCAAAGTCACTTAAATCCCCTTTCTTCCCCATTCTGATGCTCGGTTTGAACTTCAGCAAGTCGTCTTCACCACCTCTAGATGCCTAAATGCATTGACTTACTGCCATGTGATTGGCTGATTAGCTATTTGTGTTAACAAGCAATTGAACAGGTGTGCCTAATACAGTGGCCGGTGAGTGTATAGTGTTAATACCTGCATTATTTGTAGTATCACTCTATAATATACATTATAGGATGTCTGTAGGCTGGAATCAACAGCAGCCAGCCAGACAGGCAGGTACACATGCAGAGCTGAGATGTGTGGGCTGTTCATTCAGGTATTAGGAGCAGTGTATGCAATTTGACATCATTTTGGACCATTAATATTACTAGTTAAATGGTTATTTTGTTATTCATCTGAACCTTTGTCTGAACATTAAATTCATCTGGAAATGTTTGCCCTAAAAGAGCAGATTTTTAGCAGATCTTTAAAACTTTTTAACCAAAGTTATGAAGAACGGTTCACTACTTATTTTACAAAAAGGATGTGAACATTGTATCGATAAATTAGAGCACCCTCCTTCCCCCTTGCCGTGCGTCAGGTCGTCCAGATGCTCTCAACATAGTTTTTATGTTCATACGACTTATGAGGCGCAGCGCTAAAAATGCTGGCACTGTGCGGATGAAACTCCATTACGAATCTGGCAGAGAACCTGATATGGAGAAGGCAGAGAAGAGTACCGGCCAACTTTGAGCACTAAATGCGAGCCTCCGGTTTTGAGAAATGAAGCCAACGCAGTTCCTTAAATGGCCACTTGAGGCTGGCTCCAAAAGTGAGTCACTCTCCATAGACTCCTGTGTTATAATGCCAAACTTTACAGCAGATATAAACATGTATACAGCCTGAGACAAAAAAACGAGTTTGGTCTCTATGGCTAATTTCCCCATTCATGACAACTGAACTGGAAGGTGAATTTGTATATAACTCATCGGCAACGGCTGGGGCCAGCCACTTTGAGCTTCACAATGTCTCTTCAGAAACCTATGGTTCCATATTTCATACCGTCCACAGTCACAGTATGCGTCTGATCACATTCTTAACCAAGGTACCACTTTCTGTTTCAAAATTTCCTCTTCTATCCATTATTATGTACTAGAATAATAATGAATCACAGGATATGATTCAGAACCCCATTTATAACTTCTAAGTACGATAATCTTCCTTTCCCATTTTTTCCTCTTGTGCTCTGACTGCCCATCTCTCTCTTTCTCTCTCTCTCTCTCTCTCTCCCTCTCTCTCTCTCTCTCTCTCTCTGAACTCTGCTGGTGTGAAATCAATCAATAGCCATCGATTGTCCCAGCTTTTATTCCTCACTGTCAATCATTTCTATATCCCTCGGCGAAGTCTTTTCTATTAGCGCAGCCGCCCATTCATCATCATTTCTGTCATCTTATGTATAACTTCATTGTATCGCAATTATCTCAAGGACTCGGAGTATGACGCTACATTGTTCTCGGGGTTGTGAACATGAACAGACAGACTGACCCACTTCAAGATTTGCCTGGTTAACCATCCTCTGCTCGGCAGACACCAGCACAGTTTAAATAACACTATAAATACAGAGCAATTAGCATGGGTAGAATTGACGAATGATTGGGAAAAAAAAGAAAAGGCACATGTATGAATTAAAAGGCGTCACACGCTGCTATGACGACTGGTTTACACCCGCACGGACACAATTTCCTTCTCACTGCTGTGTTAACATGGATAACATATTAGCTCCGTATTCCCGTATTGTCAGCGTTGTCATATTAGTGTGCATAATAAAGTTACATAAACGAGCTAACGACTCCCTTTTTTTTATCCGCAATGGTGATAAAACACCATTGTTTTATTCATTTTGTCATTATATAGTTGTTAATAGCAATCATTGCTGTTTCAGAGCCTAATGAATTGACTTGGAGACGCGACTTCACAGCCAGTACTGCCACTAAACCGAATGCTAAGGGAGACCTTAATGGGCCATTATGTTACACTGTGATTTTTTTGTTGTTGTTGTTGTTATTATTGTTGGCTTTTTCTCCACTATTTTTCTTCCACAATGACAAAAGAACGTGGGAGAGAGGCTGGCACCCACTACAGGCTTCGCCTCCCGTACACAGAGCTGAGAGAGAGAGAGAGTGAGACACACAGAGAACAAAGATGAAATAGAGGGAAAAAAATGAGTGATGTTGCTTTTTGAAGCCATTATTTCAGAGTTGTATGTAGCTGTTGGTGTGACATAGACTGTGATACCTCTTGTGTCCTTCTCCTGTCTTACTTATTGTATAGGTCCTCTCTGTTCCCTTGTCGCTATATTATAGTCATCTTAAAACATCCGTCTGGTCACTGTGTTCTTTGGCTTGATAGAAAGGGAAGAAAGAGCAAAGCTATTTACACACAGACAAGACGGAGTATAAGGGGAGAAAACTGGAATGACAAAGCAAAGACAGAATAACAGGAATCGCGTCTTGTCAGACAGCTGTATGAGATTTTGGTACTCCCTGTTCTGTTTTTTTGATCTATTAGTCTCGTCACAATGGTTGAAGCAGACTGACAGCTGGGTGCAGCGGTTCCCCACCTGTGCTCCGTCTCTCTGTGCACATTCATCAGGTCGCCTTTATGCAGCGTGATCAGAAATGTCAGAGAACACAGCGTACCAATAGGACAACAAGGATGATGGCATACATTTTTCATGCACAAACTAGTAGACGTGTATAGGCACATATGTATGCCGACATAAACGCACACAGAGAAGAGAAACCTGTGAACGAGTCCTGCATCGCAATTGAAAAGGCCAATTGTAAATGCACACATATGGCCAGCTGCAAGCGTAGTCACACAATTGTACAACCAAAAGGTTTTTCAATCGATCTCCAATATCTCTTCAAATCTCACAATCCCCAAATCAGTGGCCGTTTGAAACAAATAGATTGCAGCAACCTTTACAGTACAGCCCATCTATATCAGAAAGACTTGTATTTGTCTCTATATGTTCTGTCAACAGCCCGCCAGCAGGCCCAGCTGCTATTCTGTCTTTCACAGGTTGTTGCAGCTGAGTTTTCAAGCTAGAACACTAGATAATGCTCCAAACCTACGCTAAATTTTTTGCAAGGAAAAACTGGCATGGCGATTTTCAAAGGGTTTCCCTTGACCTCTGACCTTAAGATATGTGAATCAAATTGAGTTCTATGAGTACCCACAAATCTCCTCTTAACAGACAAGCCGACTTTATGATAATCACATGCAGTTTGGGGCAAAATCTCTATATTTTTTTTTAATGCAGTATAAATGTGTTATTTTCGCCTATTCTAAAATGGTGTGTTTGAATATTTCTGCATACTGTTGTCCCTAAACAGTCTTACATAAATTTATTCTCAATTTATGTAATTCTGTAAAGCTGAGACTCTCGTGGATCCAATGAGCCAATTGTATTCATGCGTAATGATCTTAGTCCCCATATAAGCCATTTCATTGTGGTGAGACCATTTTTTTTTTATTTGACCTCACTGTATAAAATGACACTACACAAGAATCAAGAATCCCGCAATCAGCTCGATCCTGGCCGCATCGATTTCAAATCGTAAATATTGAACATGTCATTTAACTCTATTTTTAATAAGGAAATACAAATGAATTCTGGTCTGTTTTTGCTGAATCTTTCAGCTGAAGGGCTCTCTTTGACAAGTGTCCAACAAAAACTTCTGAACAAGCTTCTCCTATTAACCAAAAGATGCATCCTATTCCAATGGATTAAGCCCAGACCTCCTACTGTTAACCAGAGGTATGGTGAAATCTTTAAAGTTTTGCCAATGGAGCGCTTGAGCTCAATCTTGAAGGGGAATGAGAGGGTTTTCGATGAGTTGTGGGCACCTTTTCTAAACCACCTCACAAACTGTACAGTAGATTTAATACGTAGGGGACATTGCACTGTGGACTGGCGCCCTTCTAGTGCCCCCATGAATATCTAACGTTCTTCTCTGGGCATTTTACTGCCTTGCCTTGGCTGTGTATTCCCTGATTTGTATAATATATCCAAGCCCTGAGAGTTCTGCATAATGTCTTTTCATGTAATGTATAGATCTACATACCATTTTTTTTCAACCCTTGGGGTCTGCGACCTACTCATGTTTGTCCTTGATTTCTGTTTTTGTGTTATATTTTGATTTTGAAATTTCAGATCTCAGATCTCCTGTTGTGTGTGGGGAACCCCGAGGACAGCCGATGACGCTGTCAAGTAAAGAACGATAGCCAATTGAAAACCAAGCTGACTGAAAAAAGAAGGACAACAACCGCCATCGTGGTGGTCGCGGCAAATGCATGAGTTTAAAGTAGTACTAAGATGGACCTCAGAAATGAAGGACCAACTTGCTGATTTATGGCAACAACACAAGTGTTTATTTAACATGTCTCCATGACTTTATCCATTATTTTTCTACTAACTACTAAACTAAACTAATTCTTCCTGTCCGTTGTCCGTCATGTTTGTTTGATCACGAGAGATTTTGCGAGATCTCCGAATGAGCGTCAAGAATGTTCGTGAATGGAATCTGTTAGTGTGTGTTGTGCAGTTTTGGCAAAAATGTTGCTCACCACACACTATAGGAACAAAAATATAAAATTTAGCATAACGTGGTTATATATGGGTTCTCTCACATTATCAAAATCTCTTCAAATTTTAAAAATCTTTTAGTGTGGGCCAGCCTTAAGAAGCTCAGAGAGCTAGACCTGAGGGAAGCTTTCCCTAACGTGGGCATTTGCCTTCGTATGTATCTGACATTACCGACTGCAAACTGTTCAGGCGAGAGGTCATTTTCTTTTTTGAAATGTGTGAAAATATACCTGAAATGAAGTGTAAGGGAAAAAAATAACTGACCGCTTTGCCCTGTTGGCAATTGAGACCTCCGTGGATTTTGATGACATTTCAAAGAAAGTCAGGAAAAATACAGTCCGTCTAGTGTAATCTATACATTTGATCTGGCTCTGGTCACAGCCCCCACGCAAATCGAGCGCCCTGCGGAGCAGCATCCAAGTCTCCCTGACCTGCATTACACAGTGAATAGACTGCAGCCTTCACCTTGTAGTGTGTGTGCACTGTGGGTAGTAGTTGACTGTTTGTGTAAATCATTATGCATGGTATTCACTCTGCGTATATTTGAGGTGTGTGTGAGTGTGTGTGTGTGTGTGTGTGTGTGTGTGTGTGTGTGTGTGTGTGTGAGTGAGAGATAGAAGGAGATAGAGCATAGCAGCTGTGCTCAGGGTGGATCTGAGAAATAACAGCCTGGGGAGATGTCCCAGGGAGACTCCTGGTGTGATGTGTAGAGAGGAGAGCAAAATGAGGAGAGGAGAGGAAAGCAGAACAAAGTGAGGAGACAAGAGTAAAAGAAAGGAGGGGAGATGATAGGAAATCATGAGGAGAAGAAAGCAAAGGAAAGATGAGGAGAAGAAACTGAGATGGCATAGGAAAGGAGAAGAGAAGAAAATCCAGAGAGGGGAGGAGAAGAAAATGAGGAGAGGAGGGAAACAAAATGAGGAGGAGAGGAGAGCAAAGGAAATGAGTGGAGAATAAAGTGAAAAGAAGAAAGTGAGGAGAGGAGAGGGGAGGAGAACAAAATGAGGAGGAGCGGAGAGCAGAACACACTTAGCCTAATTGTTGCAACTGTACATAGGCCTACGTTGTAGTTCAGAGGGTAGATTAGTTTATTATTTTATTTATTCAGAGAACAGCCTTTTTTCAATTTTGTGTAAAGATGTGTTGATTTTGAAGGGTAATTTGTGACCACTAAAGCATGCGCAGTGTGACATTGTTTTCTTTGTTGTTGCCTGTTCTTGTGATAAATGTAGAATTATTGAATGACATTGTGTGAATTGATCATTTTGCAGGAATCTCCATCTTCCGCTTATCCAGGGCCAGGTCGAGGGGGCAGCAGGCTTAGTGGGGAGTTTCAGACCTTCCTCTCCCCAGCAAAGTTTTCCAGCTCTTCCTGGGGGACCCCAAGGTGTTCCCAGGCCAGACGAGATACATAATCTCTCCATCGTGTTCAGGGTCTATCCCGGGGCCTTTTACCAGTTGGACATGCTCAGAAAACCTCCAAAGGGAGGTGTCCAGGAGGCATCCTGATCAGATGCCCAAACCACCTCAGCTGGCCCCTTTTGATGCAAAAGAGCAGCGGCTCTACTACGAGCTCCCTCCGGATGACTCAGCTCCTCACCCTATCTCTAAGGCTGAGCCCAGCCATCCTACGGAGGAAACTCATTACTCATCCCGCTTGTATCCGCGATCTCATTCTTTCGGTCACTAGCCAAAGCTCATGACCATAGGTAAGGGTTGGAATGAAGATGGACCGGTAAATCGAGAGCTATGCCTTCCAGCTCAGCTCCCTCTTCACCACAATGGTCCGGTACAGTGCCCGATTAACTGCAGACGCCGCACTGAACCGCCTGTCCATCTCCCCATGAACAAGACACCGAGATACTTAAACTCCCTTGCTTGGGGCAGTGACTCACTCCCATCCCGGAGGGCACAATCCACCGTTTTCAGGCAGAGGACCATGGCCTCAGACTTGGAGGTACTGGTTCTCCGCCCCAGTGCGTGCTGCAGGTCACAGTTTGATGAAACCAACAGAACCACATCATCTGCAAAGAGCAGAGACACAATTCGGAGGTCCACAAACCAGACACTCTCCTCCTGCCGGCTGCGTCTTGTGATCTTCTCCATGAAAATCACAATCAGCATCAGTGACAAGGGACAACGCTGGCGGAGGCCAACACCCACCGGAAATGTGTTTGACTTTGGCGAGTATACGGCCACAGCTCTCACTTTGGTTATACAAGGACCGGAGGGCTCGTAACAACGGTACCTCATATTCCTGGAGTATCCCTGTAGGACTTGCCCCTTTTTTTCGCTTGAGCACCAGTCCCCCAAAATGTCTTTTTACAGCCCTGCATGGATCTCTATGCTGTGCTCATGCTCAAGCATGGACAGGAATTCTAATGTCTGGTATAAATTAGATTTAAATGTGTAAATAATCAGCACATGAACAGAACAGTTATTACCTAAAACAAACTCTCTAAAGGTGTGATTCCCCTCAATATGCCAGCATAGCGGAACACAAATAACCTGATTCATATTCTCTTTCAGCCTGATATGATTTATTTACAAATATAGACACAATGACATTACTACATCTGTTGCCAGCCGCTTAATCGGGCAATGATGAGGTCAGTGCTTGATCAGATTCTCTATGCACTCAGATTAAATTTGTAGACGTGGAATTCCCTGCAACGCTTGAATGCCCAAATCCATTTGGAGCATCTGAAGAGGAAACATTTCAGTTTAAACATTTAAATCAGGTAGGTGTTCTGGAGCCGTGGATATCTGAGAGTTACAAATGTTTCACCACGTCTCCGTGTGTATATTTGCATGCTTGTCTTTCGAGTTAAACCCAACATAGCTCTAATTAAAATGAATAAATTCTGTCTCAGCAGCACTGTGGCTCAAGATAATGTGTGTTGTGTGTACTGCAGAAGTACACTTGACCTTTTATTTTTAGTTATTTTATTTTCTATCATTTATTTAACTTCCCCTCCAGTTCAACTTGGGACATATGTTGTAGATGAGGCATACAGGAATAGAAACACAGCTTGAAAAGAAACAAGTAGATCATCTGGTCATGTCTGTGGTCAAGCTGCTGTCTCACTCAGGACACAAGACGCTTCATCCTTTTAGATGCATTGTAGACCACTGAGACTACTGTTTGAAAGAAAATAGTTTATCTATAAAGCTGTTGCTGCTTACATTTGCTATTTATACAGCTAATTTGTTTACTCTTTTGTCAGACACCACTGAATTTGCATTTGTTATGAGGATAACAACAATAATGAGTAATGGTCCCTCTAATAATTGTAATTATGAAACTAGAGTCTGGCTGGCAGTGGGTTGTTCTTTCTGGGGCTCTTTTGTTAAATGATCCTGTGAGTGTTAATGAAGATCAGATGTTGCAGCTTAACTTTCAATTTAGCACTAGAGACCATCTCGCAATGGGATCACACCAGCCGCACCCAAATCGGACCAAGGGCATAAAGTGTGTGTGTTCCTACCCCCCTACTTCTGGCACCCTTGCTCTGACTGCACCAGTCTTTGAATCTTCGAACAAAAGCCTTCAATTCGATCTCAGCAATTAACACACCTGTAAAGTTTTGTGACACCAAGGCCAGGGCCAAAGGAGCTGTGCAGTGTGTGTAGAGAAGCAATGACCTATTCGCCCCCCTGGCTCAGACCATGGGCATCTTCGAATTTGACCTTCATTTTGATCTCAACTACACCCCTGTAAAGTTTCGGGACTGCATCTTGCACAGTTGCGAGATGTTACGGCCTCTCAAACACACAAAGGCTCTGGAGAGACCGAAGCATATGAAAGGACGCCATGAGACCAGTTATGTGAAAAGGAAACAATTGATTTATTATCAATCAGGAAAAAAATAACTGTCAAAATGTAACTAAGCAAACAAAGGGTTGGAGATCCTGGTTAAATGAACAAAAGAAGAGGACGTCGCTGGGCCAGCCACGCAAAGGGCCCTTGCACCCAGCTCATCCCCCTAAACTCAAAAAATAGTTAACTTAAACAAAAGCAATAAAACTGTACCAGGGATCTCTAGCCCAAAAACAAAGTAACAAACTAAATGCTGGTAAAAAACATCTTTGATTGAAAAAAGGAAACAATGGAGACGAAAGTCTCCTAAGCGGTGCTGCCGGCTGGCAGATCTGAGTGTCAGTAACCATGTCCCATTCCTCTGCCCTTTTCTTCTATCAGCTCTCCATTTCAGGTGTGGTCCTGCTGAAAAAAAAGAAAGTCAGAAGAGCGGGGGAGACCCCAGAGAGAGAGAGGAACAACAAAACATGCACACAAAACAGTGTGCCCTGCGGCGCATGCAGGCCCACACGTAACACAAGGCCATCGCGGTGACAAAATCAGAAATATAAACACCTGGCAAAGCACTCAAAGGCACTTCTGTGGTAGTTGCCGCTACAGTAGGTGTCTTCCGGAGCACATTTTACTATGATGATAAACAGACAGACAGCATCAATGTTGTGGCTGATAAGAAATTGAGCTTACACCTCTAGCTACCAGGACCAAGACTTGGATAAATGCAGATGTATTGGTCGTGTCAGTTATGGTGGAAAAAGTGCACAGGAACATCTACCTAAATTTGTTTTTAAGGACCTCCACAGTATCTAACTGGTTCCATTTATTTTGCTATGATATGAAAACCATCTTAAATAGCCTATTGACCTAACTGATCAATCACAGTGGACATCATGTTGGCTTTTCTCTTAGCAATGACAAGAAAAGGTTCACTGTGATGGATTGCGTACCTCAAGGCACTTTTAAGTAGCATAAATTACATTCTGACACTATACAGTGATGAATGGAAACCAGTGACTGCCTGGAAATTGAGAGATTTGTGGAAATGGGCTAAAATATGCAATTCATATTTTTCTCCAAAGAAGCTACTGTGTTACATTACTTTGCTTCAACATCTTCTATAAATGCCGGTTTGGACCACAATTACCAATCTCTGTGGTAGAGTCAAAGCTTTCCAACCTTCCTACCTCTTCCATCCTTTCATGTTGAAGGCTATAAAGAAGGCTCAGCCTGGATGAGATCCTCAACCACCTCTTCAGCCATGGTTATTCCCTTGAGGTTGAAAAGAGGGGATATGTAACCTTTCCACATGTGTTATCAGTAGGTTTAAATCTGCTTTACTCCAGCAGTTACTGAACAACTGTTAATAGTGAGCCCACGTGGTTGTACTCAGTGCGTTCTATAGTAGATTAGTTTTCCATTTGTTTGTTGCTTGCTCAGTGCTCATGTGTCTTCTTCAAGTGTTTTAATGACTGCAGGCTATAAAGCAAATTGTCCTTCTGGAACAGAAATTGTTTACTCTCTTCCCCTTTTCATACTATCTCTGTCTTTGCAATCAGAGCAGCTAACTACATGCACTCGCTGTGAATTCAACCTAATCTGCACCTGACCGCGGCATAAAGGGACCGATAATTGCAGAGAAGCCAACTCTTTGTGCGGCTGACAAGCCCTAAATTATTAGTTGCAGAATCTTGTCTAGGCTTGTTTTCCTCCTGAGTGGAAGTACAGAGCAGTGTGTTTCAATAAGCATGTATGCAGGATTGTGAATATGCTCAGAGAATCTCTCCTGAACATCATGAAAAGTCAACAAAAATTCATGGAGCAATGACTATTTTAAATGGGGGGATTGACGCAGTGGGAGACTATGCATGGGACATTGTCTGGATCAGGATCACAAACCATGTTTTGTTGTTGTTATTGTTGTTTGGCATTTTTCCACTTTTCTCCTGATTTGGACTACTCAGTCTCTCATGTCCTCTACCGCTTATTGCCGGCTAACAGAATGGTATGTGATCTACAGTTTGTTGTTGCTGAGCAATTCCCTTTGCTACCTGTAAGTCTAGACCATCTTGTTTAGGGCAGCCGTTCTCACTCCACTCCACTCCACTCCACTTCACTAGACATAACAAATCATTTCCCCAGTACTAGCTGTACCTTGACACTATACCCATCACGCTGCATGGTGCCACAGCTAACTGGTGGTAGTCCAGCCCGTTCTCATTCCCAGGACGTCAAATATTGACGCTTTGTCAGGATTGTCAGCGTTCGATACCGTCGCACACGGCAGTCTTTTACGTCGGTATGAGATGCACCGGGCTTTCCATTAACTACAATATAAACCCATCGGGGGAGACAGTAAATGCACAGGGAAAGTGCTGAGGGGCTGCCATGTCCCTCATGGCAGGGAGGCCCTAGACATGTACCTAGACTGCCTAGCCTATACATAAGACCAGCAACACATCATCCAGAGTAGGCTGGCATGACCATGCCCCCTTTTAGGGACAAACAATCCCGTGTACCTTGTAGATGGTAACAGTGTAAAGACTTCTTTAAACAAGCAGGTGATAGTAATAATGCTATGCCGAAGAGTTGCTATGTAGTTGGTTGCACCAACAATGAATCCAAATACGCTGATCTCTGATTTGTTCCCCTGCCAGGTCCTAAAAAAGATATACTAGAGGGACTTTATAGCTCCAAGCTATAGAGCACCAGCGTTGCATTATCATAGAAGTAATATCCAGCCACTGTGTTGGATGGGGGAAGACTGAAGGGACATGGCGGCGATCAACCTTAATTTATCAATGTTTCGCGAACGTTCCCATTCAGGCAAGATTGCAAAATTATCTTTAGATGTGTATAAAACAAACGTTTGGTTAACAAGAGATGAATGCTTAAGAATTTGTCAAAATTACAATCCAAACATACGTCAAATTGCATTGAAGTCTATGGGATCTACGGTTTTCTATCCCCCAAAAGGGGGCGTGGCCTTGACTTTTTGCAAAGTACCCGTGTGTGCCGGTCTGATGTATGCGTAAATACAGCTCTGGCTGTTACAAGGGAAGTCAAAGAAGGAGGGGGAGGGGCTTGTGTGGTCTCACAGCATTAGAACTCAAATGCAGTTGTCGGACATTACAACACACTTTTAATTGAGAATTGATGCAATGGGCTAAATTTAAAAACAAAAACAAAAAAATTGAAAAAAAAAATAGAAAACAATGTTTTGCAAAATGGGCAGTTATCTAGTCAGAGTCCAAAAGGGCAGGTGCTTCAGCACCACTTGGGGTCCATCTGTGCACGTGCCTAGATCCATGGATACGCAGCCACATAATCACACAGACAGCATGCAGATATAACAAAGAGGAGAGCAGAAATACTGATGTTTACAGGGCCAGACATAATGTGTAATTATTGCTTTAATATGAATAAACATAATTCTTGTCTGATATTAGCTCTGGCTCATTAATAGAGAGGCTGAGTGTTGAACTTGAGGATGGTTGGTAGCATGCGGGCATCCAGAAAAACAGAATTTATTTAGACCAGCAACAAAAAGGAAAAAACATAAACCATGTCATTGGGTTTATCGCTTATGGTTCTCTGCAGACAATTAATGAGGGAAAAACCTTCCGGCCCACAAAACACTAGCCTGCCTCCATTTCCCTGGAGAGTGAAAAACACAGGCCAACCAGATTGCTGCATTCTGAGTCTTTTTATACCCTGTCACCTGCTGTCTGTGGCCAATCAGGGAGGATCTCTGGAATTAGTGCCACGTACACAGGTGGCATCAATCTCCCCTCATTTGGAGGCAATTGGTAGTAGATTTTAATCAAATGTACCCTCGAAAAAGGCACACGTATTAAGTAATATTGTTAGTGAAGTAGAGAAACAGTAAACATTCCCTTCTTTGATAATGTTAGTCATTTCCAAATAAGGGAACTGACTAACATTATGGCAGGAAAATCACCCACCAAGACATTTTAGAGAGGAATTGCACTCCTTCTTAAATTGTATGGCAGGTCAGGAAGTTAAAGTCCCCCTACAGAAAACATTTGTAAGCAGAGACTAAACACATGAAGTGAACAAGCTTTTCTCAAACATGACAAGTTCATGGCTCATACAAATGTTGAACAGATGAGCTAGAGAAAACTGCACCTTCCTCTCAGCATATAAAACAATATTAAAGCAGCAGTAGGTAGAAATGGAGCAAATATGATTGAAAAAACATTTTTTTATTTAACGGTTACTATATCCTGACAGTAGTACATGAGACATCTGAAAGAAATCATGTGCATCTGTGTCCTCCGGTGTCCTCCGGTGTCCTCCGGTGCTCCTAATGGCATCTGCAAGATTTCACAGACCGGAGGAAAACAACCAATCAGAGCTGATCTGGAGCCCGCCGTCTCTTAGCAGCTGTCAATCACTCGCAAACTCCGAAATATGAATCAGTATTCTGTTACTGTAATGCCTATTTCTCGCTTAAAATGTTTTCAGAAACATCTTGTAGTGGACTGTTTAGCTGTAAAGAGAGAAAGTTTGTGACCCGGCCGCCATGTTGAGATAAGTTGAGGAAATAACAAGCACCGCCCACCAGCTGGATCAAACTTTCTCATTTTACAGCTAAACAGTACACTACAAGATATTTACAAAAACATTTGAGGCGAGAAATAAGCATTACAGTAACAGAATATTGATTCATATTTGCTGATTGCTGCCTAGTTTGACCGTTTGATCGGAGTTTGTGAGTGATTGATAGCTGCCTCCGCTGAATGAACAGCCAATAGGAACACTCTCTCTCTCTGAAATGATCTGTGATTGGCCAAAGACTCCTGTGAAAGGCTAGATTTTTTAAAATCCTGAAAACAGAGCCATGAGGAGGTGCAGAAGTCTAGTTATCTCTCAGAGCACTTGAATTACAATATGCTAAATGATGCCAGAAACATTCTGCCTATACCCCAACTTTAACTCAAGTAAATTACATACTGGGAGTAGAGAAATTAAGCTCTTTGACACTGAGCTTAAAGATGTAATGTATATTGTGTCTGATGAAAAGGGATACTTGTAAACTTGATTTTTCATTCAAGCATGTCCGCGTGTGCTGCAATAAGGATGTGTGGCACTAAAGCATCACACTCTCTGTTTTCTGTTCTGACAACCTTGCCTGATAACTGGACTGTGAGAGCCTTATTAATTCACTGATTAGGAGAATTGATCCTTCTACACCACAGCTCTGAATGACAATCCAGCCAGTAAATGAGCAACCTTCTCCCTGTAGACTGCTCGCTTGATGCAAGTGAGTGTGTGTGCTTTGTACACAGGGATACCATTGTGTTTAGTGCTGGTTTGTCAATCACAGCTAAGGTCGCTGCAAAGTTTATGAGTGTATGAAAGAGAGAAACATATTCAGGGAGGGTTTTCTCCTCTTTCGGTATGATGATGATCACTCTATATTTCATGAGAGAGGTGTTCTCCATGGTAGCGCTCTGGCAGGTGCAAAGCACAGTGAGTCCAATTGATTTGCTTTGGGAGGCACAGTCTGTCACCTGTGCTTTGACTCGTCTGCAAATGATATGGCTGGTGAATGGCGGTTGGCATGTTTATAAAAAAAAAAAAGCTCATCTTGAGCCATGAAATACTCAATCACACAATGACAATCTAATATTACACTTGATTTCACTGTAGAAATTACAGATGGACGCACCACAGTGAAATGACAAACTCATTAATTGGATACTTCCATATCTTGCTTTATAATGGCATACCAAAAGCAGCTGACAAATCTTTGCTCCTTTTATTGTTACACGCCTCAGTTAGGCCAAATTATGTGAAATTATGAATTTACCCAAAAAACACTAGACCAGTCCACTGAACACATCAGTGAACTGGATTCAATTAAATACAGAACAAAAAAACATATCTTTGGTGCAAAAGAAGAAGAGCTGGAAATACTGGCATATCGATTTTCACATCATTAGCAAGCTACAAATCTTGTGTAAAATCATAAACTCAGATCTGAACTTAAAGGTACAGTGTGTTTGGCAGTTTCTAGTGGTGTGGTTGCAGATTGCAACCAACTAAATACCCCTCTGCTCACTCCTTTATTTCCAAGATTGCGGTAAAGTGAGCTGTCAAGTGCAAAACCGTGGTACGCCATTCGCCTCGCTCTAAGGCCACCCTTACCAGAATAACACGATATTAAGAACAACGGAAGTCAGACGGCGGCTGGCAGTACCATCATTTTTTACTCTGCTGCTCACCTTGCCGCAGTTTCACAAGTGTGTCAGAGAACTACGGTGGCCTTCAGGTAACGTAAAAACACAAAAAGCTCTCTCTAGAGCCAGTGTTTGTTTTGTCCATTCTGGGCTACTGTAGAAACATGGCGGAGCAACATGGCATACTCCGTGAAGAAGACCCGCTCCCTGTGTAGATATGACGCTAATGAAAACACAACAATTCTTAGTTTCAGGTGATTATACACTAATGAAAACATAGTTCTGAATATTATATTCCATTTCTGCTAATAGATCCCATGAAATGTTACATACTGTTCCTTTAAATCACTGCGATCAATGACTGTCTGTCTACTCTCACCTTAAAATCATAGCAAAATTCTCAGGGTTCCGGTCCAGGCAAGAATTTGAAAAACGTAGCCACAATTTTTATTTCAGCGGCAAATTGAATGTGGGTGAAAAGAGATTGGTCACGACTTTAATCAACAAGCTCAACCTTCCCCTTGTATCCACTTCTTTGTTATTGATGTGATTATAACAAGGCATTTGTGTCTAAATGAAAAGATTCTGCCAAATACAGATATCATCGGGCCTGCAAAACATTCATTCGCCTAATTAAAACAAACACCTAGCTAGAAAAATCTCACAGTGACTACATGCACAAAACATTTTTGCCCTTATGCTGAAAAAGACAATATTCCTACTAAGCTGTTGAAACATGACTAATGAAAATAAATATTCTACTAATATTTTTGTTTACATGCAGCCATGCATACTCCAGTTAACGTAACTGGTGGTGGACTTGTTTGACAAGGCCTCCCTCTTTCATTCCTTCAACCACCTCCTTGAAAAGGTCGGCGTTGTGATATTTGCGCATACCCAAAAACCTGTTGATATCCAGGACTTTCATAATGTTTAAAGTAGATGTGTTTCTGCTTCTGACCAGAAATGTGGGCTTTTCTTTTGGGCATCTCTGCAAACTGTCAGCTAGTTGGTTTGTGTACAACGCAGTGCTGGCCGTGTGTCGCAAACTGCCATACAAACCCCAATTCAGATGCATATTCCGAATTCACAGTATATGTCCAAAGAATGCTCCTAAAAAACAAATAATATTGGCATATCCCACATGTCTTAATTGGAAAATGCTCCGTACGGAATACGGCCTAATTCAGAATGTCCAAACAGAATATGCTGTTTACATGACCCATATCAAATTCAGAATATATTCAGAATAATAGTGGAATATTAGTGTGCATATAAACATAGTCAATGTATCCATCCCCAGTTATTTAAGTTATTTACAAGGCAGAAAAATGTACATAATATGAAATTCTCAATGTCATATTCTGCCATATGCCAAATTGATTGAACTGCTGACACCATGTTTAACCAATTATATGAAGACTTTAACTAGTTAGCATATACTGTAGTTATTTTTTTTATTCCAAGCCTTAACCCAATAGGAAAGTGATTATTCCATTAAGGTACGATCATTTAAAAAATAAAGCTTGCATGGTGTAAGCGTCTCTGTGTGTTTAAAGGTGATCAAGGTGCTTTAAACCTGCAGTAGGCAGACTGTTTTTGGCATCATTGCGCAAAAATCCCATAATAACCTTTCAGCATATTGTAATTCAAGTGTTCTGAGAGATAACTAGACTTCTGCACCTCCTTATGGCTGTTTCAGGCTATAAAAAATCTAGTCCGTGACGGGAGACTTTGTTACCTGTCTCATGCACTACTGTCAGGATATAGTGACCGTTTTATAAAAATAACTTTTTTTAATCATATTTTCTCCAATTCTACCTAGCTGTAAGATCTCACCTACATGCACAATAGCAGTAACTATTCCACTTCTACATATTGCTGCACATTGCATTATACTAGGAATTTCAGATTACTTAGCATATATTTAGAGTGGCTGAGAGAGCTCAATGCAATGCAAGATGGGCAAACGCAAGCCAAGGAAGAGAACATCTTTGATAACACATAAGTCGTACTTTCTAGCACATAAATAATACACAAGCAAATTGAGAAACATGATTTGTCTTGCTTTCAACGATACAGTATCAGAGGGTTTGTGTATTTTGTGTACATGTAGTGGAGTTTCACTCCTTTGAGAGTCCATCTTGGTACACAACACCCCACAATCAAACACCCCAAATGAAAAGGCTAGTGCAGCAAGTGTTGGAAAGTAGAAAATACTCCAGAAGAGACTTCTTAATGAGTGGGATGGAGAAAGATCAATACCCTATCCACTTGTGTCTTTCTCCAGCACATTCATTATCCATACATCATTTGGTGGTGCCAATGACTTGACTGATGAGAACACGGATAAAAGTATAAAGCCCCATGGGCATCTGCTATATGCTGTGATGTTAATTACACATTACAGAAATGTTGGACAAAACCACTGATGAGTTGGCTATTCGTAGAGCTTTACCAGTGTAATGGCTATAATTGTAAAGAAAATCAAATTAGAAACAATATGATTTCTCTCTTGAGTATCATCAATTTCCACACTAAATTCCATAGAAAGGTATTCAACACCTTGTCGAGGACTAAAGAGTTGGTCAATGGGGAATTTGAGTTAATGGTGGCACTAGATGGAAGGTTAAGGGGTCACCAAATCAGAAATGATCTTCTGGGGATCTTGAACATCTAGCAAAAGTTGGAAAATATATTGCACTCAACCAAGTAAATGACTACAGCATTCTACAGACATGTAGCTGTTCTGAACAGCCTAACTCCAAGGTGGGGTAAAAAGCCTGCCTTTATAGAAAGGGAAAATGTAGCAAGCTGGAAAGGGTCCAAGAAACCAGGAAACAGGCAGAAAGGCTTGAATGCAAGGAAGACTCAGTAGAGAATCTGTTAAGGATCAGGTGAAAATGTGCTGGTTTGTATACTGAGAGACTAATTTGAAAAGTAAGTGGGTGTGGGAATCAGGTGGTTGACCCAGCGGAAGCACACCGATGCTTTGTTTCAGAATCAGAATCCGGATTTTCACGTACAAGGAACTTGCTTTGGTGTATTGGTGCATAACATAAGCTTAATAAGGGAAAATTAAATTAGAAATAAAAGTAAGTAAAATCAAGAAGCATAAATATGGACTAGAAGAAAATTACAATAAAAATCCCCCAAAAATCATATAAAAAATGTACAATATATCTGAATTAAAATGAAAGCTGTATTAATAAAGCTCCCAGGTATGATGTTGTGTGTGTGTGTGTGTGTGTGTGTGTGTGTGTGTGTGTGTGTGTGTGTGTCTTGTCACGAAGGCGCGTGTAATTATTTAATAAAATAAGGCAAACAAGTGAGCCCCTCTCTCTGACATGTATATAGGTCCTGTTTGTGCTAAGTATACCTTTTCTTTTTTTCATTCTTCTTCTTCTTCTTCCAAAGTTTTAAATAAAAATAGAAATAAATATCACTTTGAAACTGCACAACATTCAAGCAGCAGCAGCATGCAGTAACAAGTTTGGAAAACACACCTTGACTCATTTTATCTCTTCTCATTTCTTCATCTTTTCCCAGTCTGAGTGCTTATTTGGACACTTGAAAATGGAAAGAAAAAATCATCTGATTGGAGTGTTGTGATTGTGGGGTCTGTAATGTGTGGGACTGTGGGATGTGGGATAATGAGAAACATGAGAGTAAACAAAGAGTTGTGGCCATGCATGCAAAAGTGCACACGAGTGAGACTTTATGAATGGATGTCTAATCATCCTAAGATGCCTTGATTTATCTCCCTCCCATTTGGAATGCTTTATGGTCATAAAGCTAATTTATTCTGGACTATAACAATAGTTTATCGCAACGAGGCCGTGCTCAGTCACTCGTTGGCTACTTACCATCTGCTCCAGCTCCCCGGGCCGGCTCTGGATCGATGGTTGTAAATATCTTCAGTAAGGTGTAGTTTTATTTCAGGATGTGGTGTGAAAAATATAAAAAGGTGAATTTGTTTAAGTGTACACAATGTTCTTCAGCATAAAGACAAAAGTTTACAAGCTATAGAGGCACTTTTAGTTTCTTGTACACAATATTAGTCCAGCTGTAACACTCTGCAGACAACAATTACTGTAACAATGACTTGCATTAGCAATGACTGTTAATAATGTTGTACAAAAGTGCAATCCTCGACACTGTAAGGGGTCTGGTTAAGCCAGAGATAACCTTTATCCCACTGTGAAATTTTTTTTCACAGTGGGATAAATCACTCATTCACACATCATTCACTGTGAAGAAATGTTCACAGTGGGATAAAGTGGGATTTGCAGCAAGAACAGACCCAGAGCCACTTGGATATTTCTCCTCAGATAGGAGAAAAAATGCCACCCTGTGTGGATGACTTTAATGTGAGCAACATGGGGGTCCTACACAGTGGCACCAATTATATGGAATTCTTTTTTTCAAAAGGTGGCAAAGGAATATAAATATTCCGTCAATCAGTGTCATCTGTTTGAATTAAAAAACTAACATTGGATCTATATTTAATGAAATAGGAATCTACATTATGAGCATCCTGTACATAGCCAGGTACAAATATGGCCTCTTCCAGACAGTGAACTGTTGAACGTATCCTCATACAACGGTTCGTATGATATCTTATGAAAAGTTATTTGCCATTTTCGTGTGTTTTCCTACGAATGTCCAGCAACACGTGACGCCCGTGTCAGTTTCCACTCCAGTCTTTTCAGATATTCCGTCTTCACAGGAAACAACTTGGTTAGGTTTAAGTAACAAAACTACTTAGTTGGGTTTAGGCAACAAAACTACTTAGTTAGGTTTAGGAAAATATAGACTAAGTTAGGTTTAGGCAACACAATTACTTAGGTTTAGGAAAAGATTGTGGTTTTGGTTAGAATAACTCCGGAAGTGGCGTAACTTCAGCATGGAAGTTACATGACAAATAAATCATTGTTGACTTTTGGTTTCACATGGGGTATGAACACTGTTTTTTTGACCCATCCATCCACCACAACCTCCTCGCTACACAGCATTTGTCCCTTTTTATACTTCCTGGTTCACATTTATGTGGATTTCATATGAATTGATTTTGTTAGGATATATATGAATTACATATTATTGTATTACTTTTCGTAGGTATAGCTACGAACGGTGTATGAGAACAGACCACCCAATCATATATGATTGGTGCGCATCTCATTCCAAAACCATGAGCATTTATCTGCGGCTGTAACAGCCTCCACTCTCTGGAAAAGAGCCTCACAAGAGCATTAGTGAGGCTGGCCACTGTTGTTGAGTGAGGAGGTCTGGCTCACAGTTGAAGTTCTAATTCATCCTAAAGGTGTCGGGTGGGGTTTGAGGTCAGGGCAAGCCAATCCAACCCTGTCATCCAGAAATGACTAATTTGTTTTTTCGAAATGCATTTTGAAGGGAATGTAATTGCTGTCTGCAAATCTGTTCACTGCCAATGTTTTTTCCAGTCAAGGAAGTGTTATGTCCTTGTACTGCACAGAAATCATAAGGAAGTGGTCAGGGTTGATCATGGTCATACAAAGTGAGGACCTGGACACTGGAGACCACGGTTTGCATCCTTGGTCCAGACTGAAATATCTTGGATGGATTGGCCCAACATTTTGTACGGACAGTCATGGCCCACAGATGATGTATCATGTACTTTGGTGATCCCATGACTCTTCCTCTGTAGGGCCACCAGCAGGTTGATATTTGTGTGTTTTAGTGAAATGTCTCAACAACTATTGGATGGATTACCATGGAATTTGGTACAGTCATTCATGCCCACCCCAAGAAGAATTATATGACTTTAGCAATCACCTGACGTTTCATTTAGCACCATCATCATCAAAACTTTACTTTATATAATTTTGTGGTTTATGATCAAATACCTGCAAAAAATGTCATTACTATCATGCTTTGAGTGCCCAAACACAAATGTAAAAACATTGCTACAAGTGGATATTTTATTGCTACTGGCAGATATTTTATGGGAAACAAACAAAATATGGAGTTGGAGATTTTGCAGATACACGTTAAAAATGTGTCTTCATTACGTATTTCAGGTAGACAGGGTTAGTGAAGTTTTTAAACACCAAATCTCGGAACCCATCGGCTATCAGTCTGATGACGGATAAGCCTCTGGGGTCAAGGGGCTATATTTCTGGGGTTCTGGTGTAGCCAGTGGATATCCGGGCTAAGGCTTCCTTTTCGTTTCCGTTTACAGTCTGATTAGCAACTTGAGATACAAGACTGGAGTTGGAGTTGAGAGACAACGTGTACAACTGGATTGGTTCAAAAGTAGCTAGTTTACAAGCTATTTAAAACCAATAAAAAGCTAAATCATCGTCAGACGATAGCTGGTGAATTCCGAGATTGAGATTTCGGCCATTGCGTTTCACCTCTTTTGCTCTCCACACTGACTGTTTACCTGCAGTCAACCAAAACCTGCTTGACATGATTGGCCAATACTACTTGGACTACAAATGGAAACCAGAACGCTTCCGATGCCAAAATCTTGCCTCGTTGCCATTGTACATGTGAATGCAGACTCTGTTTATAGATTACCAAACATCAAATTCGGAAAGCCATTTTCTTTTTAACCATTATTTGTGTGCAGGCATTGTCATGATAAAACAGCAAAGTCTGTCCTAATCTGTTGCCACAAAGTTGGAACAAAGTAACCTAGATCAATCTATGGAAAATAGAACCTATGTTAACTAACTGTTTTTTGTTGTTGTTGTTGTTATTTTACAATATACAGTAGTCTAATTTTGGGTCTGTCCTTTGCACTGCTTGTTTTTTGAATGTGAATATGCTATAGATCACTAAACCATATAAAATGTACATTAAAAAACTTCACATTTGTGTATTTATTTGATCTAACAATAGACATAACTCTATAGTCTGACAGGTTCCCAACCCTGTGTTACAACACAACAAGTTCACATTAGTGAATATTTCACATTCACTTCATTGAACACGAGTCTGTTATTTTCTGGGTTTTTTATATCCCCAGATGTTAGAGTACATGGAATCCTTTGTTTGTTGTGTTGCCTCCGGTTCAAAGCTTGTAGTTTCAACTCTTGTTTTCCCCAGGCAAAAAGAACTGTTGTGTGGCATCCGGATGTCAGGTTCAGTGATCCAGTCGTCTTTTTCTCAGGAAACATGGCGTCTGCCTCGCTTCCCTCTGTCGGTCACGTCTATTGCGTGTGAAGGGAGACAGAGTGGGAGAAAAAGAGAGAACATTTATACAGGGAGTTACGCAAGGAATACCCTCACATCTGCAGTGTGATCTACAGGGAAGAGAGTGGGTTCCCGATGTAGGCCTCTGGAGATGGAAGAGAGCTCAGGCCTGGGGCTCTTTACTGTGGCTTCCACTTGTAGAGGTTGTTTCAAAAAGAAGAGGACCCTCTCCCCCATTGCCAAAAAAAGAAGGGGGGGTGAACACTGGCAGTGTTTTTCTTCCTCTCTTTCTGCCTCTTTGCCTTTCAGTTAAAGTTAGTTGCTCAGATGTTTCAGATGAAAGATTGCTCACTCTGGTATGAACACTTCTACCCCATCTAGTGGCAATATTTTTCTGGGAGGGTGAGCTAGAGACCATACTGTGTACTGTGTGACGAGTGGTTTACACTTACACACTAATGAGATATCTGGTCCAACTCACTTTCTGGACCTCTCTGAAAAGTGCATTCTTCTTGAATAATAACATACTGTACCTTCATCATGCTAAAATACTGAGAAAACCATTGTGTGTGTGTGTGTCTGTATGCGAGAGATAGAGAGAGAGGGAGAGAGAGAGATAAAGAGAGAGGGAGAGAGAGAGAGAGAGAGAGAGAGCAGGTTTTGTGGCCTAAATCAGATAAATGGAGCTAATTGCTTCACCGTGTCCCCTGTGTGTTCATGTTGTTGTTACGGATGATTGGCCTAATGAATCTGAATAATTGGAAATATGTATACATGGTTATATTGTGGTACAGTTCAAGGTATCAGGACCATAGAGAGTATGTATTGTGTAGAGGCTGTAGTAGGAAAGTACAGTATGCAGTGTTGTGGGTATTTGTTTTGCACAATGCTGTCAATGCTGTTGCCTTTATAATCATTCAAGTCAAATTTAACATTATGTTTTCAGTTTTTCTGTATTCCTCTATCTTTGCTATTATGTTATATTGTTATATATAGTAATGGTAAGTTAGTTCACGCTTTGAGAAATTACAGTTTTTTGCATAGTGTATATTATATAATATTTGCCTTCCTTTTTCCCATACATTTTTATAAATCTTCATTCACAAAAAGTAAATCTGATTGACCAAATCCAATTAAAAGTGATACACCTGCTGAAAATAGTGTATTTGAAGGGGCATTTCACAGAATTTACACACGAAGTTCAGTTTACTCATCACGAGGAGTGGCCTACTGCTCAACCTGTGAAAACAGTTGTATAATGTCTTTTGCTGTTATGGAGGGAGCTTTCAAATGTATGAAAAAGTAACCCTGATGATGTCACAGTGATGTCATCTTGGCTGGGGCTTGGGGAGGGGACTTTTTTACAAAACGCTTGTGTTACAAACAGGTGCATAGAATTTGAAGTGAAGCACGTTGAAGTGTGGGCATTTACCAGAGAGGGGAAGTGTAATGAAGATGATATTAAGGTTGCATTATGGGAAATGTAGTATCCAGCATTTTTTGGAGCTTATTCCATATATAAGGGACTGAAATTCAGTTTCTTTTTCAAAATGTGCTTCTTGTGGGCCTCCTGGAGCTATGTTTTTACTATTTGATATGAAAGTGAAGATGTAGACCTACAGTAGATGGTGTATTTTGAATGATTTACAAGCAAGTAAAGAAATTAAAGGTAAAATCATTTTTTAAGTAACTTATCCTGATCCGAGTCATGGTTAGTTTAAATGAGTTCCTCGAGAATGTTTTCTATAGCATCGGGGACAGGAAATGACAACTCAGACAGACAACAGTATAATCTTTTTATAACATCTTGGTTCACTTTGTCCATATTACACCCCTATCTCAAAGGATTTGCTGCCCATTTGCTTTACCATCGCTTTGCTACATTGATTTGTGACCATAACCTTTCAAACATTGCTCTGAAAATCACAGTGGAACCAGAAAGAAGAAGGTAGCCGCTGAGAGACAAACTTTTATATGTAGCAGGGTGTCTACCTTTTGGCTTGTTTGATGGAAATGATGATAAATGCATTTTTTCCCCTTGAGCATCTAAAACTTTATGGTAAATAAAACACTTAATGCTGCATCCTGTCTGTGTTTCATGTCATCTTTATCGGTCCCTCACAAACATCCAAGGAAAGATGGATGGCTGATTAGGAAAATGACAATGTCAGAATTCAAAAACTCAGTTCAGTGGACTGAAGATCAGTACAATCAGCCGATTTCTAGGAAAATAAATCTGCTAAAACATGGCAATTAAGATTCCCTCTGTCTTTGTGTTGACAAAACTGAGTCATGAGCATTTTGGGCTAATTAAGTTGAGCCTTAAAGCTGTCAGACTGATTGAGCCAGCCCTTCTCTTCCTGTGCCACCGAACAGACGTTTCTGTCATGATTTGTTGATTCCACTCAGCCATGGCTTACGGACTCAAAGCGACTTTCTTTCTGTGATTCCCCAAATCTAAAATACCTCGGGATGATTTAGAAATGTTAGAAACTGTTTGCCGTTTTATTCTTCGTCTATCCATGCCATTTTAATTGATCATTTTCGTCATTCTCCTCTCTAGCAGCGTGTTGTTTCCTCCACAGCTGACCTTGTGTGCTTTGAACCAGGCAGTCATTGGCGATATGTTCCCAATGTCTTTACTCTACTGATAAATGAATATGGCAGAAAAATTGTGTAGGAAAAGCAATTCCTCCGGCGTCACAACAATTCCCGTTCTCATTTTTCACATCCATTGAGAAAGGAAAAGCACTGAGTTACACTGAGACCCCTACCTTACTGTTTTTTGTGTGAAGCTAACCTTTCCCCTACTCAAGATGGATATATGCAGAGATCTGTCACCGCATTATAAACACCCTCATGAGCATGCTTGTATGTGTGAGAAACGAACAGAAAGATGGAATAGGGAGGGAGAGAGGAAAAGAGGAGCTCTGAAGGTTTCTATTATCTCAGAGTTCCTTTGCTCTTCCTCGGCACAGCAGACTCATTCGTCTGTTTCACTCTGTATGATTTGTCTGTGTGTTGGAGGTTAAGGGTACTTTGCATGAAGATTAAGTGTGCTCTTTGACAGCTCTGCCCCCTAAGAAAGACTGATGGGCTTCTTTAATAGACATCCGACCTTTGGGCCCCGAATGAGAAAAAGTGTGTGTGCTCATTGAACAACACTGTGTGGTGCCTGGATGGGCTGACATCTAAACCTTGACCATCATTCACCACAGATCTCTCTCTTTTTTTTTATTCAAGGAGCAAAACTGAAGAAAAAGTCATCTTAATGAAAATATACTCAAACTTCCCATGGTCAAAAAACTTGTGACAACTTTTTTAGCTGCACATCAAGCGTTTAATGAAATATGCAACAATTGAACGTATGCTCATACAATGGTTTGTTACATCCTTCCTACAAACATCCAGCAACATGATTCACGAGCGATCAGTGTGTCTGCGCACGCCCATGCAGTGCAGATGCTGTTTAGGCAACAAAACTACTTGGTTAGGTTCAGGAAAATATTGTGGTTTGGGTTCAAACAGTGAGCTGCTGTAACTTGTCACTCAAGGACACTTCAACATGTGGACAGCAGGAATAGTAGGATTGAACCAGAAACCTTGCGGTTTAAGGACGACCCGCTCTGTCCACTGAGCTACATCCACCCACAAAACCCATAAATTATATGCATGTGGAAACATGTGGTATGCCATCACGACTTTAATCAGCCACAGAGTTGAATTCAAATGAGCCATCCTCCACTTTAATAATGATGTGGTAGTTAACTGATTATTTCCAACAGGAAACTCAGAGGTCACAGTCAGATACAGAACAGCACGACTGCTATTGAGTGTTTTGCTGAAGGACACCTAAGCAAGGAGCTTGCTGTCTTGGACCAAACCATAGACTGTATATATAGATGGACGATGCATCTCCACTTCCTCCCACTGTACAAATATGAAGCCAAAATATCCCGGATACAGGAGCTGACCATCTTGAGATTTTGAAGTAATTTGGAGCAGCGGTATCGAGGTCCCGCTCACTCACCCACCCGAGCCAATCACAAGCACGGCCGCAGCTGGCTATCGTGGGCCACCTAGCTGCTATGTTAGCACCACGGTAGCTTTTTGGCTAGAAAGACACAAAAACTAACCATAATATCTCTGTAACTACATTTATGATCAAATTGACACATGTTCTATTACACAGACTCGTGACGGTTATGGAAAATTAAAGTCACATCTCCTCTCTCGTACAATTTCCTGTCAATCATGATGTCCCACCCCCTTTTTATAGCATCAAATAACTAATTAAAACCAAACTTATCAGAATGAATATGAACACTATGAACATATATCTGCGTGATAATAACTACCTAAAATGACAGAAACCAACTTTGGGAATAATTTGTGGGATGTTTGGCCCATGTCTCATCCGCTAACATGGAGGGAGCGGGATTTGTGACCTATACTGCAGCCAGCCACCAGGGGGTGATAGTGATGTTTTGGCTTCACTTTTGGGGAGCTGTCATTTCATCTATCTTTACATACAGTCTATGGACCAACCCAACAATATGTTAGTCAGTCTCAGTACTTTCCAACTTCTCAAGACTGTCTCCCACTCTTAGCACCAAAGTTATTTGTTCCAATTGAAATTAAAGTTATACTTTTATATTCTTTTTTTAAAAAAGGCTAAAGAACTAACTTCCTAGAACAGTTGTAGCAAATGAAACATAAACAAAAGTAAATGGTTTATTTGATGGGGACTATTTTCAGTCACAGATTTGGTGTTTAAGTGAATATTTTTTGTGGGATTGACAGAATGAACTACAGTGCCCATGTTCATCAAACAGTAATAGAGGAACATGTCACCCATGTGCAACACTGGGCCTCAGTTTTTGGACAACAGCGGAGGTTTATGCCACAGAGTTATGAACTATAATGAGGCTTTGGCTACACAGACAGTACTTGTTAGTAGGATAAATTCATTGTTGACTTTGGTCTTTCATTGGAATTGTTGACAGTAAAAAAATATACAGTAGAATATTCAGCCTGTTCTTATTCCCAAGGCATCAAATACCAGTGCTTTGTCACAGCCGTCGGCGTTTGACACCACCACACAAGGCACACTTCAACGCCGGTATGCCGGTTTTGGATTGTTGATTAAAAACAAGACATTTTATGTGTCAACTTGTGCCCTAGTAAAGTGTAAAAGGCATTTTTTGCTATTTCATAAACCAACACTGTAGAGAGTCTTTTTAAATATCTGACATTTTATAGACCAAACAATCAATTAATCAAGTACAACCATGTCATGTTAGCTTGTCGCAGAGATGGTTAAATAACGCTACAAACTTATGCACAACTTTGGCAAGGAAAAACTGACATGAACATTTTCAAAGGGGTCCCTTGACCTCTGACCTCAAGATATGTGAATGAAAATGGGTTCTATGGGTAACCACAAGTCTCCTCTTTACAGACATGCCCACTTTATGGTAATCACATGCAGTTTTGGGGCAAATCATAGTCAAGTCAGCACACTGACACACTGACAGCTATTGTTGCCTGTTGGGCTGCAGTTTGCCATGTTATGATTGGAGCATATTGTTTGATGCTAAATGCAGTACCTGTGAGGGTTTCTGGACAATATCTGTCATTGTTTTGTGTTGTTAAATGATTTCCAATAATAAATATATACATACATTTGCACAAAGCAATATTTGTCCACTCCCATGTTGTTAAAGATATTAAATATTTGACAAATCTCCCTTTGAGGTTACATTTTGAACAGATAAAAAAATGTGTGAAAAATGTGTGATTAATCGTGACTATGGACCACCATGCGATTAATTTGGTTTAAATATTTTAATGGATTGACAGTTCTAGAAAATAATCATTGTAGTAGCAGCCTCTATAGGTTATGTCATTTCAGTATAGATCCTATTCTATGTAAGATCATAAAATCCTGCATGTATGTACATATACAGTAACAAAGAAGCTTAAAGAGAGAGAGAGAGACGCTCCTTCTGAGAAACAACCAAATAAAATTCCCCACAGGAATCAACAATTTATTACAGAGCTGGGAGGAAAGGAAATAAAACAGTGTTCATCATGAAGAAAATCAAAAATATTAAATTATTAATTATTAATTATTCAGGAATTATTCAGAAGATTGCAATCTAATGTTGTTTTGGAGCCATTATGTAGGGCTTATACAGTAGTTTCATTGTAATGTTACACAACCCCCCTAAAATGTATCATTACTGAAGTTTCTTTCTCTCCGGCTGCCCCGCGGGCACCGCATCGCACCGCGCCGCACCGCCGCTCTGCCGCTCCTCCGCTCTGTTCGCTGCGCTGCGCTGCGCTCACACACACACACACACAGGATGCTCTTCATGGAGGCTTCCCGAGCGCGTCCGTCGCTCTTGCATTGACTATAAGGTGATAGGGAGCTGTAAATCACCTTTAAAAGCGTAGACGGGTAATATATGCTGGAATAAGGGCTATAAAGCTGTCTGATGATAAAATGACGCGTGTGATGTTGACGTCTCCTCCAAAACCTGCTGCTGCTGCTGCACCTGCCCATCATTCAAAAAGTCACGTAAAAAAAAAGAAAGAAAAAGGGGTGTCTAAATTTGGCCACAACGAAATGAGTGATGCTGAGTGACCCTCCACCACCACCACTCCCCTCTTCCTCTCCATCTCTCCTCCTCCTCCTCCTCTTCCTCCCCCCCACCTCTCTGTCCTCCTCATAAATCTATTGGTTGTGGTCTCGGCTCCACTATCCAATGCTTTGCTGATCAGACTGCAGTTGTATTTGGGGGAAGTTGGCAGCTGGCTGCTCACACGGTGAAAAGGCTTCTCCTCTCTCCTCTTCTTCTCTCCTCTTCCTCGGCGCTTTGGACTGGACAGTGGAATTATGAGCAGAGCTGACCCAGCCTTCAGCACCCTGTCTTGAATCATCTGTCTCTGTTTTCACACCGCGAGAACATTTATAAAACCATGGAGATTGGAGCTCTCCGCATCCTCTTGGCTTTCCTCGTCCCCCAGGTAAGACAGGAGAAGGTGTGTGTGCATGTGTGTGTGGGTGAGAGACAGATAGAGAGAGAGAGAGAGAGAGAGAGAGAGAGAGAGAGAGAGAGAGAGAGAGAGTTGGATTTGGGGATTTTGGGACGATTCCACGATCCGTCTCGCTCCGGCTACTCTTGTGCGCAAAATAGCATGGCTTGCCAAGTTTGTCCCGAGTCTCTGCACATAAATAACACCATCACCTACCTGCACTGCACTGCCAGGAGCCGTGCGTGCCGTGCCGTGCCACTACAAGACAAGTTGAAACCTCCCGTTTAGTGCCTCTCTCCCTGTGTGTCCGCATTCGTGGCTCCGAGGAGTTTTGGGGCAGGAGGAGGTGGGTGTCGGGTCTAGCGATCTGCAGTGGTCTCTCACTTTAGGGGACATTTTTGTGTCGAGAAGAGAGAGAGAGACGATCAGAGAGGAAAGAGAGAGAATGGATGGAGAGGGAGAAGGAGAGAGGGAAAGAGAGAAAGAGAGAGCGCAGGGGTGGTGTATCTTATGTCTATGTGCAAATCACGGCTCCGGCTCTTGTTGTCTCCGGTCGCATCTATATTCCGCTCAGCCACCAACTTGAGCGTTTCTTTGGGCTTGTGTGTGTGTGTGTGTGTGTGGGAAGCAAACAGGCGGATGGAGGAGAGGAGGAGAGGAGAGGAGAGAGAGAGAGAGAGAGAGAGAGAGAGGCAGGGGGGTGTCAGAGAGGCAAACTTGGCCGGCTATTTGTGTCGTCTCTCCGGGTAGGCTATTTCACTCTATTGCTCTCCGTATAGACGTGGATTCTCTCGGGATATTTAATAAAGCCTTAATTCCCACAGTGATAGAGGCACTGGTCCGTTTGATCTGACTTTAATATGAGGAGAGAGAGAGAGAGAGAGAGGTAACTCGGAACAGCTGTGTCTGCCAGTCAAGTCTTTAATATGTAAAAGAAGAATGGCAGCACCAAGGCTGATGTCTGATGTGACATCTCTTAACACTTTTTTGTGCGCTTTTCTGGCTTGAATATAAACCTCTGCCCTGCTGCAGATGGATCCACGCTGCAGGGATTTGCTCTTCTCCAGCTTCTTTGACCTCTGATCTCCTCACTCACTGCAGACAGACAAAAATGTATTATTATTATTATTATATATTCCCTACATGAGGATCAGTGCAAATTAGCATTGAAGTCATCCCTTGCTCGCTCTAATGACAGTGGCACCCCCTCTCTGCAAAAGTTTAAGTGGCAGCTAATTTTAAAATAACCAGGCTGAGAGTATTCCTGAACACAGCAACAATGGGAGAGCCCCGGAGCGTGGCAGGCAAACAGCTCATTTGGGGAAACTCTGTGTTGTTGTGCTGCTTCTCTCTCTCTCGCTCTCTCCATCTCTCTCCTCTCTCTGTCTCTCTCTCCTGCAGGATGTTTTGAGAGGCAGCAGACATGCACAGCTCATTTGGTATTTTCTTGTTTGACCTGTGTAGGCTTAGTGCACATTTTGTGCTGCGTGTTATTCATTTTTAATTGGATATAAGCCACCGGCCTCGTCTCCACATCGTGGTTCGATCTTCTGATCCGAGTCGGTCATGATTCAGGCTAATAGTGCCTACAAAGAAATTATTTAACTCTCTGTTTTATTGATCTGGACCTGCCCCCTCTTGAACACAAATGCACTCCGTACCTCCCACACCCGGAGGCTTTCCATTGACTACATTCATTCACTTTTTGTGATGTGTATATCCACACATGCACTTGCTTCTGCTGTGGAAGTTATATTCAAAAGACACACACTTACAACACAGTGGCAGATCTGTATAGCAGGTGAGATCAGGGCCAGCTCTAGCCCTTTTGGTGCCCTACAGGTGAAATTTGGATTTGGAGCCTCCCCTGCCAGAACCCAAACCCGAACCCTTATAAATAAGTATAAAATTAATAAGCAATTGGTCCCCAGAAGGTGGCGCACTAGGCGACTGCCTATAGAGCCTATGCCTTAAGCCGGCCCTGGGTGAGATACTGTATATGGTACTTGCTGTCCTCTGGCCCAGGGCTGGCTCTAGCCCTTTTGGTGCCCTAGGTGTAATTCAGATTTGGAGCCCCCCTGACTCCCACCACCCATCCAAATTGGTTTCAATTTTTTTCACACTGAAAATACAAAACAAAGTGTAAAAAGATGGACCAGTATGTCACGCTGGGAGCTGTCAGAGACCTGTAAAATGTCTGTAAGAGCGTTCATGAATGGTTGAAGATTCCGGTGTTTGAGAACTTGTGTGAGTAAATTTGTGTTTGTGGAGCACCATTTCTGTCAAACCCCCATCCCAATTGGTCCCTGATGTTGTTGGCTTAAAAGTGTTAAGTTAGTTATACTACAATTTACACTTTTATTAACAAATAAGTGTGGCTGGGCAGATGAAAAGGTGAGTTCCAGGGGTGAAAAGTGTATTTCTTTCTTTCTTTAATTGTTCATTTGTTACCTTAATGCAGAAAATAAG
>CAKAOI010022764.1:37605-57031 GCA_916701655.1 Sebastiscus albofasciatus | reverse complement strand
TTCATCAGCATTGCTTTAAGTGTGCAATTCCTGCAGTGGTACAACAAACGAGATAAGCCTTTATCTATGGTAGCTAATGTAATGTGTGCTTACAAGGCTCTGGACCATTTCCAGATATTATTCATTTAGACTGTTGCTTTTTCGAAATATATCCTATGGTGTTAACTAGTGGAAATGACAGCGTATTGACCAACAGTGGTGTCTATCTGTATGTTTATTTTGGGGTCGTCTATTCGTAGATCTTTTTGCCTGGTAGTATCAAGTAACACTGTGCACTCTCACCCAGAGAGAGTCTCACAGGCCCGGGGCTCGTCTCACTCTCATGAAGTAGGACTACTAAGTTAGCTGAATAACTGTGCTTATTAAAACCTGGCATTCCCCTCATATCTATGGACTGCAGTAAACAGAGCTGGGTTCTACACAGTACAGTTATGCAGCTTACTTAGAAATCATGCTCCTGAAAAGAGAATACACTTTGGGCTTTTTTGTTCTATATATCCACATTTATGACAGCAGGCTAGAATGATAGCTCCTTAAAGTTATCCACTGAATACAATATAACTATACGCAAGGTTTTAATACGGTGATAACCTGCTTCTTTTGAATAGACAGCATCTCTTTTCGTCCTCTGTCTGAAACGCTCTGTTTGAGCTCCTGCCCCGCCCCCCGAAAAGCCCAGTCTGTTCTCATTGGTCAGCTGGCCCACTGTTGTGATTGGTCGACCGAACCAAACTCTTTGGACTCCACTCCAGCTCCGCTCTAACTAGCTTTGTTTGAGGGCGTGCCAAACTAGCAGTTATACAAATGTGTTACTTGATGACATCACCGCGTTACAGAAGAAAAGGCAGGACTTTAAGCAAGGCGTCTCAGGCAGTTCAGGAGCAGTGTTTCTGTTGTGTAAACAGTTTAAAACATTGTAAGTGTAAACAGCAGTAACTCCTCTTGGCCTGGAATTTTGGCTTTGTAACTTTGCATATATTTAACATGCACAAAAAGATATATAACACACTAAAGGAAAGGGAAAAAGCACAAAAGCATAATAGGTCCCCTTTAAGTATTCATTGCTCTTGAATCGTGCTATGGGAGGAAGTTCAGTTGTTTAAATAAAAAGTTGTTATCAAGTTGTTTTCAAACTGCCAGGTGTGAAGGAACACTTAGTTCTGACTTTCCATCACTTATCATAATGCTAAATGATATTGAGTGGTGTGCTGTGCAGAGTTGTGCTGGCTCAAGTGTAACTACGGGCATGTTTACAGCAGCTAACCCAGGTTGAAGTAAGAGAGCAGGACGGTGCAAAACAGGTTAAGTAAAATGTTTTCCCATTTGAAAAGGTACAAGGAAGTGAATATTACCCTCTCCTCCGCCCACCCTCCATCCTCTGTTTTCCCCTCCTCTATCCATCATGCCTCGTGTATCCCTCATTTCCCTCTCCCATCCGATCTGCATGTTTACGAGATGGAGTGATTTCTCTCTCCATCTGGGGAGATTAGCTGTCCAAGGCTGTCCTTCTGCAAACTAGATATAAGGATGAAAGCAGAGATGGACATACACACTCTCTGTCCTCCCCACTATCAGCCTCTCTTCAGTGGAGCAAAATAAAAAACTTTGTTGCAGGATGTTCTGCGGTGGCTGTTATTACGATTTGGAAGCAGCGTGTCGTGAGTACTGAGCTTGTGGTAATGGCGGTTGGCTTTTCTGTTGATATTTGTTCAATCATCTGATGAAATCTCTCTCTCTCTCTCTCTCTCTCTCTCTCTCTCTCTCTCTCTCTCTCTCTCTCTCTCTCTCTCTCTCTGCCTCTCTGCCACCCCTAGAGGGCTCCGTTCACTCCAATGACAGCCTGTCAGACTCCAGCCCACCTGCCCCTGGTGTTCCTACTCAGGTGGTCCAACCGGTGCAGACCACCCAACAGGTAAGACACGCACATACAGCATCCACTTACCACTGGACAACATAGGAGCAAGTTACAACAAATGGTTGAGCACCCATAGTTCCATCTGACGCTGTGGCTTTACTCACCTGCAGAGGTCAGTGTTGCAATCGGTGTTGCAGGCAGCCAAGAGGATTCAGACTGGCCACATCAACAGCCTACAGTCGGTGCACATTAACCAGGAGGTAAACAGACATACAAAACATGTCTCTTATCCTGTAAGAAAATATACAATAATTACATTCAGTTAAAAGTGTAAAAGTAATTTGATCATGCGTGTTTTAGTAATGGTCCACTGTTACTGACGAAATAAATGATTTACGACCTGTTTTGCATGTCTTTTCACCTCCATCACTACGGCCTCCCCAGGCTGTCTGACATGTACCTGAACACTGAACTCTGCACGTCATGCTGTGTGCCTCTATGAGTGAATGAGGATTGTTTTTGGACCATCATCTTTAATGGCAGACTACTACCCTACTACTTTGTTTTCCTAGTTGTATTCCTTAATGCCCGTCTTTGAACTATCACGTCTATCAAGAAATGCTGCCAACAACTTGGCTTCCGTTTATGTGTAACAATAACGATGATGAGCTGTCAGACAGGTTTCAGAAATTGTGCCTGCTCGGCCCCTCCTCTGAACATAAACCCTCTTGACCCAGTTATGCAGTCTTTATTCACTCAAATTTCTTGTTTTGTCCACAACTCAAAGATATTCAGTTTACTGTCATAGAGAAGTAAAGAAACCAGAAAATATTCACATTTAAGAAGCTGGAATCAGAGAATTTTTAGGGTTTTTTTCTTCAAAAATGACTCCAACCAATTAATCGGTACTTAAAATAGTTGGCAATGTATTTAATAGTTGAGAACTAATCCATTAATCGTTGCAGCTCTAATGTGGTGTGTTAATAGCATTAAAAGAAGAGTGGTTGTATATCTAGAACATTCAATTAGGACTGTATTATGTATGCTGATTACCAGGTACTGCGATTGACACTACGGATGTGTGCTCAGTCCACTTCAATGGGGATTTATTGTAGATATTGACAGGTGGTAGGGCAGGAGCGGCTGGCACAATCAATGCTGGATTTATCTAAACACAAAATATGTGCCATGTGTCATTTAACATAAATAACTGAAGCAGCATCAAGGTACTGCAAACATAAATGTGCTAGAGTTATTTATCTTAAATGATGACATTGGGTACACCCTGGACAGGTCGCCAGACTATCACAGGCCTGACACATAGAGGCAGACAACCATTCACGCTCACATTCACACCTATATATATATACATATATATATATATATATATATATATATATGTATATATATATATATATATATATATACACAACAGACAACTGTTTGCTAACATGTTTAACATAAGTTAAAGGTCTTATTGATAACATTCATATGCTGATGAATAACATCCACAGAGCTTCTAGGAAGGTGAAAAAATTATGATTTGATGTGATTTGATTGTGAATTAATAATTTAAAAAAAGTTTGGCGTGTCCAAAATTAATGATTTGTTTATCTCTGTGGAAGATATCTGACATTTGGTTCCCACTTCTAACAAGGCCTCTAACAAGGTGTGCCATCTAGTGGCTGAATTGTATCACTAGCACCTTTTAATAATGTGTGAATGTCTAGTTTACAGCTAGGTGTGCTGCCCCAAAGTGGCCAAAAAAAGTCAATGAATGCTGCTTTAAGTCTCCCGTTTGCTTGTTGTCCAGGTGGAGCATGTGTACTCCGGCCAGGTGCAGTATGTGGACGGAGGAGGAGACGCCACTTTTACCACGTCCTCCATGTGAGTTAGAGAGGAACCTGCTCTGTTGATATAGACATGCTCACACACACATGATCGATCACACACACCTTGTTACTTTCCTGGTGCCTATTGTGCATTTATGTGTTTGTGTGTGTGTGTCTTTTCCTGTCCAGTCGATCGAGCAACTACCCTTTCTCCGACTCGCCCCTCTACTCCCAGACCCCTCCCTCCTCCTCCTCCTACTATGAGACCACGCCCAGCACTGAGTCAGACATCACCGGCTCTGTGACCTCGCAGTCGGTTTCTGTGGCAACAGCGGGAGCCAATAGCGGGGGAGTTGCTCCGAGTGGAGGGGGGTACATCATTCAGGGAGGCTACGTGTTAGGAGGAGGAGCAGGTGGAGGACAGAGTTACTCCAGCCCCAACTCTCGTGCCCCACCCGCTACTGTGAGTACTCAAGCTCAAAGTTAACAACGTACTGGTTACAATCTAAGACACGAAAGTTCAGAAAATGAAATTCTGTGACCGTCCGTCTTCCCTAGGTGCAATGGCTGTGTGATAACTACGAGGGGGCGGAGGGCGTGAGTTTACCTCGCTGCACCCTCTACTACCACTACCTGCTGCACTGCCAGGAGCAGAAACTAGAACCTGTCAATGCTGCATCCTTTGGTAAACTCATCAGGTCTGTCTTCATGGGGCTACGCACACGGAGATTAGGGACCAGGTATATATACACACACACACATACATTGATTTTGCTAGACGGGTATGTCAGGGCGTTGTCATAACTCTTTGTGTGTGTGTGTGTGTGTGTGTGTGTGTGTGTGTGTGTGTGTGTGTGTGTGTGTGTGTGTGTGTGTGTGTGTGTGTGTGTGTGTGTGTGTGTGTGTTTCAGAGGGAACTCTAAGTACCACTACTATGGTCTGAGGATCAAGTCTGGTTCCCCACTGCTCAGACTGATGGATGAACAACAGCACATGGCGATGAGGCAGCAGCCTTTCTCGCAGAAAAACAGGTATCCACTCGTGGCCGCGTACTTGTGTCCCTTAGCCTGGATTGCAACGTGTTTTCAACGCACTTTGGTTTCATTTACACCTCTATCCAGAGCTGTCCACATGTGATTGGATCATCCAGACACATTATCGTGCCAAAAGTGAACAGGGCATAAATGATGGTAGACAAAACAGCAAGATGTAACAAGTTGCTTTGCTTCCGATGTTATTGCAGCTTGTTTCAAGTGCTCCAAATGACTGTCTCTCTGACTGATGGGTACTCTGTCCAACAGGATAAAGCCACTTCATAAGGCACAGGGGATCACCAATGGGACATCAGGTGGGCTGGGTCAGCAGGCGGGGGCGCTGTGTGATATTTCAGCGCAGGTGCAACAGTATCAGCAGTTCCTGGGTGAGCAACGCCTGCACAATGTTCGCCATTTTTCTTGCAATGCACAGTCTCTTATTTTAGGATTTTATTTAAAGGACCAGTGTGTAACAATTAGGGGGATCTATTGGCAGAAGTGGAATATAATATTAATAACTATGTTTTCTTTCATGTATAATCACCTGAAAATAAGAATCGTTGTGTTTTCGTTAGCTTAGAATGAGCCATTTATATCTACACAGGAGTCCGCCATGTTGCACCGCCATATTTTTACAGTACAGAAGAACGGTTTGGGCCCGGAATCGATAATGATACCAAAGAACGTATATTGCCAAGAAGTGAAAGTCAGTTGTTTGTTCCATTGCAACATCAGCACCTAGCAGCAAAGCTACGCTTCTGCCATTTTGGACTGAAAGTGACTACCGGATGCCAGTAAAGCGTCCGCCTACAAAGTGACGTACAAAAGTAAAATTTGTATTCTATTGTCATCTTCAACCGAAATGGCCTGTGTTGAACAATAAAATATTATAAATATAATAAGTGTTTTCAGTCCAAAATGGCAGGAGCGGCTGTTGTAAAAAAAACAAAAAAACACCTTCGCCTCTTTGCTTCTATACTTTTTGCCAATACTCGCTCCCGTCGTCGCCACTCTCTCTCTCTCTTGCTTCACAACTCACTTCCCACGTACGCACACAAACTCTATACACTGGCTCTGCTCCAAATGACCTACGCTACTCTTACAACAACTGGCTCTAGAAAGGGCTATTCATGTTTTTGCGTCGGCCACCGTAGCTTTCCAACGCGCTTGGCACATGGGAGAGTTAGTTGCAATCTCAAACTCACCGCTAGATACCACCAGATCCTACACACTGCTCCTTTAAAAGAAATGAATACTTTTGATTTTCCGATACTTTAGATTTGTATTCTTGGTACTCTTGGCACTCCCCTGTACAAGCTGTGAACAACTGCCGTCTCTTGTGCAGAGGCATCAAGGCCGCTGCCGGACTTTGTGGACATTGATCTGCAAGAGCGAACCCTTCCTGATGGGATCCTTCTAGAACACCTCAAGGCCTTTCAGACTCTCTACAGAGAGCACTGTGAGGTAGGCAGTCATGGACAAAGACATTACACCCACACTGATGTTAGCTTTTCTCCTCTGTCCACGTAACGGGTCACAGCCCTCGATGTAGTTACTGTTAAAGGTGCTATTGATAACATTCAGCCACTAGATGTCACACCTTGTTAGAAGTGGGAGTCAAATGTCAGATATCTTCCACAAAGATAAACAAAACATTCATTTTGGATCCACCAAAATTTTGAAAATGCTTAATTCACAATCATAATTTTTTTTTTAGGATAAGGCCCTACTTTTATTTGGCACATTTCCAAAAGCTCTGTGGATGTCATATTTTTAAACAATTATTCGTCTACATAAAAATGTTATCAATAACACCTTTAAGTTGTGGCAAACGCGTTAGCAAATGGTTGTCTAATTACATACACATCCAAGAGTACGGAGCAACATTAGCATTCAACATATTATTTAAAAAAATATATATTCGTCTATATAAATATATTATCAATAAGACCTTTAAAACCCAGCTTTAATAAACATTCTATATAATGAAAACGTCAAGCAACCGTGGAGCCAGAAGTATAAAGGCGGTTTACACACCTCGGTGATGTTATGTGTGATCCCCGCAGGCCATTCTGGACGTGATGGTCAACCTTCAGTTCACTCTCGTGGAGACACTGTGGAAATCCTTCTGGAGGTTCTGCCACAGCAGCGACGCAGAGTCACTCAACCTGTAAGTGTCATTAATACAAACAGACAATCTTATGAAAGCACATGTATCTCATCCACTGCTGTGACTGAGTATGAACGGTCTGTCTTCTCCTCCAGGCACGACGAGTCTGAGAAGCGTCTGCCCAAGTCGTGCCTGGTGGTGCTGTGTAAGTACGAGCCGGTGCTGCGCTGGACGAAAGAGTGCGACAACCTGCTCTACCAGACTCTGGTGGAGATCCTCATCCCTGATGTGCTGAGACCCATCCCTAGTAAGTTAGTAATGCCTGTAAGAGGCCTGTATACAAAAATGTTTAGACTAAACGCCTAAATCAAGGCCTCAATCTGGGGGTTTCACAGGTTTCACCTTCTTCTACACATCTGCATGTTTAGATATAAATGTAAATCCTCTTTCTGTGTCTCCTCTCTACATCACCACCACCCCTCCCTCAGGTGCCTTAACTCAGGCCATTCGCAACTTTGCCAAGAGTCTGGAGAGTTGGTTGTCAGGCGCCATGATGAACATCCCAGAAGAGATGGTTCGCATAAAGGTATTTGTATGCTTTGGCACTGATCAGATATCAAGAGAGAGCTCTGCATCCATTTTTTTGTATTCTATTTCATACCCTTACAGCAGGTTCACATAGGCTGTGGAAGCACTGCGGAAGCTCCTTTTGGTGCCCATGCAAATCAATTGGGCTGTTCACTGTTTTTTTAGATCTATGCAGATGGCGTATAGATCCAGCTCAGACAGTTCACGCCTAGCTTGGCAATTCATCTTAAATGTCTTGCGTGACCATATTATATTCGATGGGATCTCACTGTACTCTTGGTGCGTCTTGGTTTGCGTTTACACGTTTTCAGTGCCGTCCTCTTGTGATTGGAAAGCCCACGATGCACTTGAGCTCCAGAGTGTGAACTGGGCCTTATTGTGGCTCCTGCCTGACATGCGCTATCTTTCCATGGCTCCCTTCATTCCTTCTCCTCCCTCTGTCCTTCAGGTGGTGTGTGTGGGCTCCTTCTCCCAGACGCTGCGCCGCTACACCAGCCTGAACCACCTGGCCCAAGCAGCCCGTGCCGTCCTCCAGAACTCCGCCCAGATCAACCAGATGCTCTCAGACCTCAACAGGGTTGATTTCACTAACGTACAGGTTTGTACTACTGTCTCCCCCTCCCATCTAACTACTATATGTTAGTGTTTTGTGGACTGCCGTTTTGAAGCCACGAGTACGGAATTTTGGATGTTGCCATCTTGGTCCTCTGCTACCAGAAGTGACATTAGAGGGTGGAGCTAAAAACTCCTAAAAAATGCTGAAAAAGACATTTTTAGGCTACCAAGATTTTACAATTAACTTTCGTGAACTGAAAACACACTGTGAAAGGGTTAAAGTTGTAAGACATCGCCCAGACCGGACAACGACTTGTCAATCATTAGGTAGCCACACCCTAAAGCATCCCCTGCTTTATGGTCTATTTGACTCTAAATGGGACCATAATTTACTAAATGAACATCATGCTGTATTGAAGAAGACTTGAAACTAGTGATTGAGACCATAAACTCATGTTAACAATGTTTACTGAGGTAATAAATCAAGTGAGTAGTAGGGTCATTTTCTCATAAACTTCTATACAATCAGACTTCTTTTTGCAACGAGAGGAGTCGCCCCCTGCTGGCTATTGGAAAGAATTCAAGTTTAAGGCACTTCCGTATTGGCTTCACTTCCTAGACCGAGGAGTTGCCCACTGGTTTGAGGTGAAATAATGCAGAACCCTGACACTGTCCACCCATATCCCCCCCTCAGGAGCAGGCATCCTGGGTATGTCAGTGTGAAGACCGTGTGGTACAGCGGCTGGAGCAGGATTTTAAAATGACTCTGCAGCAGCAAAACTCTCTGGAGCAGTGGGCCACCTGGCTGGACGGTGTTGTCTCTGAGGCCCTGAAGCCCTACGAGCACAACCCCATCGCTCTACCAAAAGCTGCCAAGGTCTTCCTGCTCAACTGGTCCTTCTATAGGTGAGGGGAAAAGAAAAAACATGACATAAATTATAAAAAATATTTGCTTTTATGTTGAAGATAATTGTCTTCATCTTGTCTGCTTCCTCACCAGCTCTATGGTAATCCGAGACCTGACTCTGCGCAGCGCTGCCAGCTTTGGCTCCTTTCACCTGATCCGCTTGCTGTATGATGAGTACATGTACTACCTGATAGAACACAGAGTGGCCCAGGCTAAAGGAGTGACACCCATTGCAGTCATGGGAGAAGTACGTGTCTGCACATACAGTCACATAGCAGCAGTCTGTATCTTCATGATACATGTTTCTAAATGTCCAACTCTGTGTTGCAGTTTGCCAGCACCATCAAGAGCCGAATCTCTCCGGACATGGAGAAAGGTAACGTCAATGTGGTTCTTCTCCTCACAAATAGGTTTGGTTTCGAGTTGTCAGGTCACTTAAAGGTGGATGTCCAATCAGTGCTGATGGTAATTGTAGTCTACTGAAGAGGCTGATTGATTGCGCACGAGCGGCCAGTTTGCTACGTCGGATAAATAAACAAAATAAACTCACAAAATGTCAATACAGGAAATATTCTTACACCTACAGAAACATACAACCGTATACCTTCTGTATTCAAGGTTCTCTCTTACACTGAACTAAGACAGGCCAAATCGTAAAACACATTCATTCAAACTGGGTAGAAACAAAATAAAACTCACCAAAACCATTAGTCTTTCCACTGTTCCAACAATCAGCAATCCTGGCTTGGTAGAAAATAAAATAAATAAATAAATCCTTAATTCACAGAGTAAGATGTAAAGATATGCTCTACACACTGTTTTTCCGCCGCTGAGCAGCTCGTTGGCGGCCCTCCTTCTTCGGAGGCAGACCATTAAATTAGCAAAATCCAATGACAAAAATCGCCCCAAAATAGCCCTGCTGGTCTTGGTTTTCATTTCCAGGTTATTTTCGGGATCCTGAAGGAGGTCCTCAGCAGACCCCACTGCTGCAGCAGCCTCGAGCGGCCTCTCTCCGGCTGAATATTGCACCCCACAGCTGAAGAAGCACTCTGTAGTTCTTCCGTACACCAAGTACGTCATTGGTATACGAAAGAACTACAGATTTTGCAGCCGGAGAACTTTAGTTTTCTCTGTCAATATAGAGAGGCGAAGTCCCGCCCTCCCGGTTAGAAAAAATATGGACGGTGGTCAACGGCAAGAGACAAATATTTTTTAGATCCTGTTTGAATTGCACCATGAATCAGGCATATGATGTTTGTCAATTTTTTTTTAGAATGTTGCAAAAGGAAGTTTCAGTTTGTTGTAAAACTGTTGAAGCATATGATTATCAAAATGCGTAATGCAATAGCTGTCGCTCGTTCTTTTGTTTCCCGGCTGATAAAAAGACCAGGAGTCGTTGGATAAAACACATCAGGTAAGATAACGTTTCATTTGTGCGTGGTCATAGCTCAGTTAGTTCACTGAGCGGTTTCACACAAAACTAAATGATACTACGACAAACTGGGACTTTCTTGACTTGCAAAATTATGTTTTAAATTGACAAACATCATATGTGTGATTCATGGCGCAATTCAAACTGGATAAAAAATTATTTGTCTCTTTCCGTTGACTACCGTTCATATTTTTCCCGAAATAAGAAGAGGAAGAGGAGGGACTTCAGCTCTCTATAGCTCTCACTGAGGAATTTATTGCTTCAATCCACTACATTTACCATCAACATTTATGATTGGACATCCACATAAAAAAGTGGCGAATTTCTCTTTTAATGCCGCGTCAATGCCTTTCTTCCATCAGAAGAAGAAGAGGATGACGAGGAAGAGGAGAGCGACGACGAGGGCGGGGATCTCGTGCTGCAGTCCAGCTCCCTGAGTGCGATGGATGACGACAAGGACTCGATGGAGCCGCCCGCCAAGCTGCCCAGGACGACTTTCAATCTGCACACTCTGACCGACAGCTCACCACCTTAGCCACTCATTTGTAGAATTATCACACACACACACACACACAGACAAACACACACTTTACACACATTACACACACCTTTGCTTTAAGTTTAACATCATGTCATCCCATTCTGTCACCCTGTGTACGCTTTGGGTTTGCAAACAGCTGATGTTTGGTGTTGAGCGTGTTTTCGTCTGGTGTGTGTGTGTGTGTGTGTGTAAGCATGTGAGAAAGTGGAAGAGCTCTTTGCCAATTTTGTACTTTTGTGCTGCTGCCATTCTTTTCCTCTCTGCCTTCACCTGATATTTTACAGTCTTCCCCTCGTTCCCCGTGCCTTCCCTGTTTCTCCAGTGGCTAGCTGCCGGTAGCCGCTCCTGTCCAGCCTCAGCTATATATTGTATACAGTGTTTATATATTCTCGATTCCCTCCTGCCCCGCCTTAACCACTGACCTGATTGCTGTGGAGAGCTGAGAAGACTCCCGTGTTCTTCGTTGTACTCTAAACTCTAAAATACATCCCTCACCTTGCCTTTAAAGCAACGACTATGCAGCGGAGCTGAATTTAAATGAACAAAACTGTCTGAAATATTATTTTTCTTTAATCTCAGAGTAGCATCTGGAATGATACTTCACCATAGATTTTGTTGGCACATGGATGTCGCTTGCCAGCTATTTGTGGATGCCATATTTGAATTCCTGTCATTTCCTATTAATTTGGCCAATTACCTGATACCCTGTGCCTTTGAGAGATTTCTAGCCTGGAGGAAAAAAAAGCTTGTATTCTATATATTCTGTATCAGTGGATTAATAAATGAAGGTCCTGTGAAGTAGTCTTGGTGTTGTCATGAACTTTTAGTAGCTGTGACAGAAAAAAACAACTGAAATGGTGACAGTCGAGCCTCGTTGTGATGATTCTGCCCACTTTGCTTCATCCATCCATCCATCCTTTTATCTATTCATCATCCATTGTTCTTTTAAGATCATAATCTCTCTTTTACACACACACACACACACCTTCACAGATACAGTACAAGACTAATGGGCCCTTATTACACTGTATCCATGGCAACCAGCTACAGCTATCTCAAAGCTTTTGTAGTGTAAAAGTAGACGTGTATTTTCTGGGTATCGATGTTGAACATTTTGAAGATAACCTATATTATGTACCTTTTGTGAACTCTGTCACATGTTGTTTAACCATTATTGCCTTAAGAAGTATGTTGTGCTATGTCCACTATCCAGATTATTGAACTATATTTTTATTGTGATGATGGACGAAGCGTGTGAATATGGTGACTTTCCAAAGAGCACAAGCTCAACCAGCAGCTTCTCACACGGCATGAGCAGATGTTGAGCTGCCGTTCAGGATGGTCCGTCTACCGAGACCCCACCAAAGAGCACTAAATAGAAAACAAGGGTATATTTACATTTATTCATATAGTGAGGGCAGACTATAAAATAAAATCAACTGCTAACTGCGACGTCACTATTCTAAAAAAATTGTGACTTGGATTCTGTCCTTAGCTTGTGCTGCTGAATCTTTTCTAAATGAGGTCCTCTTGATGTCATTCTGAAGACCTTTGTACTTCAAATCTGTGATCAACGTTTGTAGCTTTATTCTCTCTGTTAACTAAAAGGATGTGATTGCTCTCAAAACTTGTGCCAGTTTTGTTTTTTCTTCATGGGGCCGCTCTAGAGTTTGTTTGCTCTTGGTCTTTGCTCAACCACATCACCCAACCCAACCTTTTGGGCCTGTGAGCCATTAAAGGGTTACTCCAGTGATGTAGTATTACACTTCCAGAAAGTTGGGAAACTCACAAAATATATATAAAAAATAGGGCTGTCAAAAGTTAACGCAAATTCGCTGTAACGCCACTAATTTCTTTAATGCATTAATGTAACTTGCGATTTTTAGGTTGTGGCGGGCTCGGTTTTAGAGCTGGAGTGATACCGGCACTGTAGGAAACTAGAAAACCTAAGGAATCCATTGGTACCAACCTTGTCATACTAGCTGTTGCGAAGGAGGCTAAATAACGCTCCAAAGTTACGCAAGATTTTGGTCGAGGAAAAACTGTCATGGCGATTTTCTAAATGGTCCCTTGACCTCTGACCTCAGACCTCAAGATATGTGAATGAAAATGGTTGATATGTGAATTAATGGTTCTATGGGTACCCACGAGTCTCCCCTTTACAGACATGTTCACATTATGATAATCACATGCAGTTTGGGGCAAGTCATAGTCAAGTCAGCACACTGACAGCTGTTGTCGTCTGTTGGGCTGCAGTTTGCCATGTTATGATTTGAGCATATTTTTTTATGCTAAATGTGAGGGTTTCTGGACAATATCTGTCATTTTTTTGTGTTGTTAATTGATTTCCAATAATAAATATATACAGACACTTGAATAAAGCAGCATATTTGCACAGTCCCATGTTGATAAGAGTATTAAATACTGGACAAATCTCATTTTAAGGTAAATTTTTAACAAATAAAAATTAGTAATGCAATATATAATAATATATTATAATAATAATAATATATACAATAATAATTATGCAATTAGTTACGATTAAAATTGCAGTAGGGAGTATATTTTTGGCATCATTGGCCAAAACTTCCATAATAACCTTTCAGCATATTGTAATTCAAGTGTTCTGAGAGAAAACTAGACTTCTGCTCCTCCTCATGGCTCTGTTTTCAGGCTTTAAAAAAATCTAGCCCGTGATGAGACTTTGACCAATCACAGGTAATTCCATTGAGAGAGCGTTCCTATTGGGTGTGCTCAGGTCATGTGACCAAAACTTGGAGTTCCTTCACCAGATTTCACGATAGCGGCGGCATCACAAACTTTCTCATTTTACAGCTAAACAGTACACTACAAGATGATTCTGAAAACATTCGAGGCGAGAAATAGGCATTACAGTAACAGAATATTGATTTATATTTGATCAGCGCTGCCTAGTTTGACTGTTTGGTCAGAGTTTGCGCGTGATTGACAGCTGGCTCTATTAGACAGCAGCTGGACAGCAGACCTCAGATCAGCTCTTACTGCTCGTTTTCCTTCGGTCTGTGAGATCTTGCAGATGCCGTTAGGAGCACCGGAGGACACAGAGGAACATGATTTTTTTCAGGTTACCTGTTTCATGTACTACTGTCACGATATAGCGACCGTTCTATAAAAATATCTTTTTTTAATCATATTTGCTCTAAACTCGCCTACTTCAGCTTTAACTAGACAATCATGATTAAATATTGTAATCAATTGACAGCTTTAGTTTTCAAACTTTAGAAAACTGAGTGGTACTCTTCATGATAAGTAAACAGAACTTGATGTGTAAAATCTGTGGAGTGTCCCTTTAAAATGAAGCCTAGTTTCTAGGACCCTTGTAACAGGTTGCAATAGTCTACCAGTTGTAACCGGTTCAAGGAAATAAACTGATATAGTTTCCTTGTTTTATTTGAGTAACCTGGGAGATAAAATGATCCAATAATTCTCGAGAAATAAAGCAAGACTTGCAAGCAAGTAGCTCAAGCAACACAACACAATTTTCACAACACGGAACCATTGGCCTGGTCGACTGTTTTCAGAATTGTCTTAATACAACAGAAGAGACAGAAAACCTTTCAATGTTTTATTTTCACAAAAATAATAGAACTTCCATGCCAGTAAACATACAGCATGTCAACCGACTGAGCAGCTGATCACCCCCAACAACCCTCTACTTCCATGACAGAGGTTTACAAAAGATCTTACTGGGTTCATTTTAAATACTGCAGCCTTATGAATCAACACAGCCAGACTCTGAACTGGTCCGGGTGAGGAAACAACTTGTTCAAAAGCAGCAGAATCTGTCAAATGTTACATACACATTAAACATGCGTACACACTCACACATACATACACACACACACACACACACAGTAATTCTCTGGATAAAATCCCCTTGTGAACATCACACAGGTGCAGATATTGCATACGCTCAGTTACAGACACACATCAGAAACATTCACACTACAATAACGGTACGTCTTTATGTATAAAAACAAAAAAAGTAAAAACTAAATCTTCGTTCAGTCCAGCTCTTGTTTTTGGTGGTTGCAATAATACAGTATACAATAACGGAAAAAAAAAAAGATGATGAAACCTGTATAATTAAACACAGACCACCCAAAAAAAACTTCATCTTTACAGCATCCAGAGCGCTCTTTGTTCGGTTTCAATTTGACACGTTTTGAACTACATGTTACCAAAGCGCAGTCGCTGAATGTTTGCAGTTATGCTCCGATTTAAGGTCGTGCTCCGTACTGATGATGAGGCCGTGTCGACGTGTTATCTGCGTGTGCTTTTGTTTCTGTTGCTTTGACACTTCGTCTTTCTTCATAATACGATCCAGGTACATCGGTCACTATCAGCCAACACTTGCAGGGACGAGCCTACGGGTGAGAAAACGAGTTACTATTCACACTTAACTACACACAAAGACTGTAAAACTACCAACAGTGGCTGGGATCTTTGTCTTAAAAACATTTTCTTTGTCTGAACACACCAAACTCAGTGTTTCTTTTGCCACCTGGGGTCCACACAGTACAGATAATACCTCCTAAGAGTTTCCTGCAATTAAAAAACTGTGCCGCTCAAATTTAACCTACACTAATACTAAACACTACAACTGACTTGATCTAAAATAAACACTTTAAAAGGACATCAGGACACTAAAAGTGTGCACAAATGTGTATACAACTCACCTTTGTGTAGAGCTTCGTTGGTCATGCGATTAATGTAGCGAGAGCTGCTCTCGGGAACCAACCACTTCATCACTGTGTTCACACAGGACTTCCTGTAAGAACTCCACACGCTCCCACTGACGAGAGAGATAAAGATTGACACCTTTAACACAACAGAAATAAACAGAGCATAACAGGCAAGAGACGGAGAGAAAGCTGTGTGCGTGTGGGGGGGGTGGCAGAAGTTCCTCACCTGGTCTGACCCTTGACCTCTGTAAGGTCACCTACACCCACGGTGCAACACACACCTGTGTTTAGGTCCCAGCTGACCTGCAGGTTGGAATGATATGTGTTTGGCCTGGGAACAAAAACGATGAAAAGCAGATTTAGCGGGGACAGGAAAAAAAAAAAGGTGGCAGATGCAGGGCTGAAGAAGGCTTTGGGTTTATTTAGGACAAGTACCTGCAGTGCTCCTCGTCCGAGTTGGAGAAGGCCAATAACAGCAGACCAATGTTGATCATCACAGTGTTGGTTTCAGGACACACCTGATACACATCAATGACACGTGACAAAATGGCAAAATGTTCTTCCTTCCTTATTTTGTCAGCTCAGAAACATGAGAGCTAACTAGAATTACCACCTCACGGCTGTATGTCTCCACCAACCAGTCAAGTTGCAGTTTACATTCATTTTGTGAGGCTTGTTATTTGCAATCACATCAATATTGGAGGGAAAACGGTGTGTGTGTGTGTGTGTGTACTGACCTCTAATATCACAACATCGTAGTCACTGAAGGAGCAGAATTGAGGAGCCCAGGCAGCATCGCTTCTGATCACCTCATTGATGAGATACTCAAAGTCTAGAGTCAACTGCTCCACACACACACTCTGCAAGAGACAACACACAGGTTCAGATGTACGCAAACTTTTTAAAAGGTACCAAGATTCAACACACAAACCCTCCCTATTTACACATGTGAATTACGTTTCTTTTTAGTTAACTGAGCAGAAATGCTCTGTTTACAGTTACACTTAAATGTAACACTGAATGCAGGCTCTGCTACAGAAGTTACAGGCAGGTACATGACATTATAGCGAATGATCTTGTAGAGTTTTGACTGACTTTTAGGTGAGCAGAATATTTCATTAGACTGTGTGTGACATTCTAACCCACATTGTAACTGGGACATTTGTGACTGGGACATTTCTACCCTCACACACTGATCTCTGTCTGATAGGCAGCTCTTCAAAAGTTACCAGCGTCTCTTCTGCAGCCGACAGACAATAACGTTTGTAACAGTAAAGACTAGGGCTGCACGATTAGGGCCAAAATGATAACCACAATGATTTTGATTAATATTGAGTTCACGATTATTCATTGATTTTAGGGGACAAAATATTTTCATTGCACTTTCACATTTAAATCAACAGAGTGCTGCTTTTAAAGGCAGGGTTGGTTAAGACTTTAGAAACATTTTTGTTATATTAATTGAAATTCTCATTACACCCCAACAGCAATCAATAAATCAAATGCTCTGACAAAAAAAAGGAGGGACTGTAATGAATCTGATCCTTTCATTTGGCCTGATTAGAATGATTGGATGAACAACCTGTCTGCCTGTGCACTCATTGTGCACCACTGGAGTCTTCCACAAGCTGCTAGCTTGACAGATGTGAGTACTGACAATAGCCGTGTTCGTTGTTTACATTCATTATGATGTTTATGTTCGTAATGATAATTGTGGGGAAGTGGCTTTGGAGGGAGGTCTGAAGTGACAGTATCAGTGTTTCTCAGTAGATTTAGTGACTTCTGGATATAGTTAGCAGCTAGTGCTGCTGCCTACTTTCATTGGAAAAGAGTTAGCAACACTGGGCTCATTTTTTTTGGCTGGATCATTTTTAAAAATCTAGTGTAATCTTGCTAGTTTCTCAAGATCACCCACCCTGCCTTTAAAATAAGATTTATCTTCACCTGAATTCAGTGCATTTTAATATACAGTATATTACTCTTCTACTCTGGACCACAGGCACAACATTCAGGTACGTTTTTTCACAGGCTGTTGCTGTAGGGTGCGCCCGCAGCGGCAAGACAGCTCCCCAAAAGTGAAGGTGGTGACTGGCTGTCAGTTTATGAGGCGCTTGATTTGATCGAGTTTTCTGTGAGCGGAGTACGCATTTTAATCGTCAATATCGCAGTTCATCATATATATACACAGGCTGTATATATATATATATATATATATATATATATATAAAAACACACATATATATAAAAACACACACCTGTCCATTGTGTGGCCCGGTGACCAGCTGCAGGCTCCTTCCTTTAAGGTCAGTGACCGTGAAAGGTAGCTGAACTTTATCGTCTTCATAACCTGGAGAGAAAGAAACAGAGAAGAATGCCAGTCAGCAACTTGGGACTGACCGACCCGACGAAGGTCATTTTCACTCATTCTGTGTGTCCTCTCCTCTTTCTCTCACCTCCTGCAGCTCCTGTATTCTGCTCTGCTGCCCCTGGCTGTTGGAGGCGGTAGTGCAGACATGAATAGTTGACATAGCCAGGCTCGCTGGGGCCGACCTCCTGAGATGAGGATGGGGTCGGAGGGGATGAAGGGGATGAGGAAGAGGAGGCAGGAGACATCACTGGTTCAGAGTGCTGTGGCAAACTGTGGCTCCCGCCTGATGTGGACGCTTGTGGTAAACTAGTCCGTCTCTCCTCCTCCCTCCTCTCTCTACAATCCTCCTCTTCTCTCCTCCTCTCTACATTTATCCCTTTGTCTCCTGGTATCTGTGCTCCCTCTTTTTCACCACCATCAGCTGGTCTCCTTTCTGCCTGGACTTCGTTTTCTTTCCCTCCTCCTCCTCCTCCTCCCTGGGCCCGTCTGAAGAGGTCAGCTGCAAACTCCCGGGCTCGCACGGCTGCTTGTGACTGGCTAGGAGATGAGGGAATTGGAGCAGGTTTGCTAGGTGGCAGTCGGCTTTCGGGAGATCCCTGAGGTAGTGAGGAAGAAGAGGCCGAGGAGGTGGAGGGACAAGATGCGGCGGGTTGACTTGACAGAGCTGCTCTCTTTGTGTAAAGGATCTGCGATGACTGACCCTGCTTTCCTGCAAGAGACAAGATGCGGATACAAAGAGATGCTGAAATACGGCTACACAACATCAGCCCGATATTGAAAACTCTTACAGGCCTGGATTAATCAGAATGAAAAGGAGTATCAAGAATAACATTTTGTCATTTTATCTTTATCACTGTAACACAGCGGACCCAATTTGGCATTTTGGAAATAACAGAGATTATCATGTCAGAATTCTCTGGCCTTTGTTGACCTAGTGCGACATTACTCCCTCCTCCCACCAAATCTAGTTCTTCCTCAAAATGGCCCAACTAGACCCTGAGTAGTGCATCATATCTGGAAACAAAGTCTAACTAGAGATGTTCTGATACCATTTTTTCTTCCTGATACCAATTCCGATACCTGAACTTGTAGTCTTGTAAAAGTAACGATCCTATACCAGCTATACCAAAAAATATATATAGTTATTGTTATTTAACAGCTGTTTCCTACTGACCATGTATGGATGTGATATGATTACTATCTTTGTTGTATGGCCTGGCTCAGGGTAAACCCTTTGTAAAGCATGAACAAATACATACTGAGAATGAATGCAATAGAACTTTCTTTTATTATTCACTTTGTCCGTACATTATTATATTACAAAGGACGTAAATAAGGGCTGCACGGTGGTGCAGTGGTTAGCACTGGCGCCTCACAGCTAAAGGGTTGCAGGTTCGAATCTGGCTTGGGGCCCTTCTGTGTGGAGTTTGCATGTTCTCCCCGTGTTAGCGTGGGTTTTCTCCGGGTACTCCGGTTTCCT
>CAKAOI010022764.1:0-37585 GCA_916701655.1 Sebastiscus albofasciatus | reverse complement strand
ACCAGCTATACCAAAAAATATATATAGTTATTGTTATTTAACAGCTGTTTCCTACTGACCATGTATGGATGTGATATGATTACTATCTTTATTGTATGGCCTGGCTCAGGGTAAACCCTTTGTAAAGCATGAACAAATACATACTGAGAATGAATGCAATAGAACTTTCTTTTATTATTCACTTTGTCCGTACATTATTATATTACAAAGGACGTAAATAAATGAAGCTAGGAATAAATAACAACTCCGTATTCTCTTAGCTGTCTCCTCAGTGGACAGCCTGTGTGCTAATTTGTCCTGCAGCGTGCAATATTGACATACCCTACCAGGGCACTGCCACCTGGAAAAAGAAGCCTTACTTACTTACTTACATATCGCTGTTTTACTTGTTGGATTTTCCACTGTGAAATATTGCCAAATGTTTGACATTTTCCTCGCTGACTACCGTTACACTCTCCACTAGCTATTGCTATTGTAACGTGATGAACTACCTGCAATCACTTCTTCTTCGCTGCTCTAAAACAGTAGTTGCCAGTGGCAGCCATGATACATCCAGGACGACAGCACATGTCTATGTTAAGCGGCCTTGGGTTTCTTGAAAGGCGCTATATAAATCCAAGTTATTATTATTCCTATAAGTGAAGGCTACTGTTTTGGAGCGGCGAAGAGGAATTGATTTCCGGTTAAACAAGTTGATTTTTTTCTGGGTTAATGAATTATGGGATTGGATCATAGACCGGTGTACTCGCCGGATGCATTTCCAATACTGGTATCGGTATCGGAACAACTCTAATGCATAGTCTGATTTTAGACATAAGAAAAAGACAAGGATAAATAAATGTGCTGATACGGCTATTTGTGTATGTGTGTGTGTTACCTGGGCAGAGTGAGATGCCGCAGGCCACCAGAGAGTAGCTGGTGTTTAACAGGATGACCTGGTCCTTCTTCAGCTGAAACGCTGGCTGGAAAGTGGGGAACGGGTACACCACCTGGTACCTGCTGTTGAGCACATAGCCATGCTCCAGACACTCACCACTCCCTGGGGAGAGAAAAGGATGAAGTCGGGTGAGGAAGAGAGACAGAGAGGCGGACGCAGTGAGAACAGTAAAGTATCATGTGCGTGTGTGTGTTTACCTGTGCGTATGGTAGTGGCTGAGGGAACTGGGCAGCAAAAAGAGCAAGGTTTAGGAGGAGGCATGGAGGCAATAGTGATGTAGATGTCTCTGTTGTTTTCATCACTCATCATTAAGTTCATCAGAACGGAACTTGAACTGCGTGTACTGTCAGGAAGAACCACACATGAATCATTTATCATTACCTACACACTGCAATAAGATAGCTTAAACTGAATCATCTCCATATGGCCGTTGATCAATGCATTTATTATTTCTTACTTGAAGCCGAAGATGACAATTTTGGAGTGGTCATTTGGCCACTCACACACAGTCAGGTACAGGTCACTGTAGATTTCCTCTCCTGCAAACAGACGAACATGATGGACCTAAAGAGAAAAGGCAGACATGAGACAAAGAACAAGGTATCTATACATTAAGTTGACTTATCCAAGTTATCCAGTTATAACTCTTACAGGAGGACAAGGTAATGCATCTAATTAGCCCTCCTCTGTTTACATGTGAATCTTCAGGATGGAACACATTGAGGTTTTAGCGAGTACATTTCCTTTCCTTTACCTGTTTGAGTCTACTGTGCAGGTTGAACTCCCACCAATAGAGATGGTAGGTATAGAAAGAGAAATCATCATCTTCTCCACAGTCGCTGGTGTAGGACAGAACGTAGCGGCCGCATTTGGTGAAGCCGAGAAAGACATGACTGGAACCAAAAAACGTGACACACCGCTGTCATACATGTCGCAGCTTGAACAATATTACACAAGTCAATCCTTATTCTGGATGTAATGGTCACTAGCAGGTAGGGATGAAAGCGGACACGTCAGATTAGTACTGGCACCAATAGTGATGTTATAAAGCAGATCGGGTTTCGGCCATGATGTGATAGATCCATATTAAATTAAGTTTTGTTAGTCAATGTCATTATAAAATTCACAATTCTCGTTTCCACTATCAGTTACATTCATTGCTTTTTATGGGGTCACATGCGCACTGTGTCAATTGACCATGAGACAAAACATTTGTCTATTTCTATTTAACTTTGAACTGTACTTCATTTGCCACAAAATGACTTTGATAATCTAATTGTCTGTGTCGATTGCTCACTTGACAAAACATTTGTCTGTGTCAATTCAACTATAAACTGTACTTCTATCATCTTGTGGCACTCCCTGTTGTTGGACTGCTGTTATGAATGTCGTTGATGTAATATGTAAGATTATCGTTTTGGGAGAGGAAAAGTTGCATCCCTACAAGCAGGATCATATTCAGACATCAGAGCATCAACAATCCTGATTCACACACCATTTGGTTTGAAATGCTCTCAGTGAGCTTAACAAGGTGTACTGCAGTCCACTGTGTAATACAATGTGCTTAATGATAACAAACCAATTTTGTAAACACACACACATACACACACACACACCGACCCTGCTCTCAGGAACTCCTCGCTGACAATGTTCTTCAATGGGACACACACTCGAGGTGGCAGCTTCCTGAACAGGCGCTGAGAAAACTGTCCTGACAGCTGCAGAACAGGCAGGAGAGTGGATTCAGATACGATACAACTTTATTGTCAGTTTGCACTGTAATTCATTTTGCATCCATAGGCAGCTCAGTTTGAGAAAAAGTACACATACAATAGACATACTGTTACCATAGAGACAGAGACAGAAAAGTAAGACCCATCAGACAAAAAACACAAAACACATCAACATTATTAATACATAACCCATTACAAAATTATCATCTGTCCTCTGGATTTACATGTTTTTAGCAACACATTAATTATTATTTAGCAACAAGATGGGACACAACTAATGAACTTGCAGATGCAGTAATAATAACCACATACATAGTGCAACGCCAAGCATTGAAATAGTGTGTAGAAGATGTGTAAATAGCAGTATTAACGTTAAAAGCCTTGTTGGTGGTGATGTTCCTGGATACAAAACAAACTACAACTACTTCATTCAATGTCCTGCACAGTAACACACCTAGACTAGTATTTAAAGTATTTTAAATCAAACATACAGTATGTAAGTTGTCTATAAAGTAAGTGGTTACTGTAAGTATCCATAGTAACGTTACTGTGAGTTGCTGCAGTGGTCTTTAGCTGAAGCTAACGTTGACTTAGCTAGCATGCTAACACTGTTCATATACATTCAGACTGTCTACGAGCATGTTAGCAAACCACACCAAGAGAGACAACATGCAGACACACATTGGTAGAAAGCAGAGGAAACGACATACTTTGTAGCATTGGCTAATTACTAGCCAGTTGCCTGCAATTACATGTTAGCTTCCTAGCAGCTAAGCTAGCATCAGTTAGCAGCTAAGCTAGCTCCAGAAGCTCCTGGCAACAAGGCTTTCACCGGAGCGCTCAAACTGTGTTTAAGAACCAGCGTTTCTGTGTTTTATGTCCCACATTTTGTGGGTTTATAGCTTACCTTCCCACGCAACAGCAGCTTCACGACATGGTCTTTGTGTTTCCTTTGAGCTTTCTGTTTGCTGTCGTCCTTCTCTGATTTGGAGCTGGGCGCCATCTCCCACTCAACTGTTGTCCTCTCGAGGCAGCCAGCAGCCTCCTGATTGGTCCACAGGCTGCACGAGACTCACCTCACTCACCAGTGGAGACATCCATCAGAACCAAAACAAAGGTAGGGCTCAGTGAGGCACAGGTTAGGAGACATCCTGCAGCAGGGCCACTACAAGAAGATCCAAGTATTTCTGACATCAATCAGAACCAAAACAAAGGTAGGGCACAGCTCTGCACAGGTTAGGAGACATCCTGCCCGAGGCCACTACAACAAGATCCAAGTATATCTGTTGTATCACTCTGCACGGGTGAGGAGATATCCTGCAGGAGGGCCACTACAACAAGATCCAGGTATGTCTTGACATCCATCAAAACCAAAACAAAGGTAGGGCACAGCTGAGCACAGGTTAGGAGACATCCTGCAGGAAGGTCAATACAGAAAGATCCAAGTATGCCTGTTGTATCAGTGTCACTTCCAGCATGAGAAATCAAGTTTATAATCAGTCAAACGTGGCGTTTCATCAGGTAAGACTTTAGCATTAGGTCTAAAATATGGGGAACAACCAACTCCCATGACAACACAAGAAACAAAAGAAACTTGTAATTTGAATGTTTTATTTTAAGTATTTAAAAACAAGCAGTAAAAAATAACATCTAAAAAAATCAGCATACAGTAACGGAACCTATTGGAACAAAAAAAAAACAACAATAAAGATGGAGAAATTAAATTGAGGGCAGTCAAGCACACAAACACAGACATGCACACACAACCAACCCACAATCTGTTCGGACAGTTTGTGCCTTATTACAGCCAACTTGCACACATTTTTCTGTTCAGTAGCATACACTGTATACAGACACACACGACCCTCTTAAAAAGGAAAATAATTACAATGAATAAAATTAAGAAATCATGACAGCAGGGAGAAATACACCTGCAACTTAAACATGGGGAATGTTTTAAAAAAAAAAAAAAAAAAAAAAAAAAAATGTTAAAAATGTTTTTTTTTCTTACAAACAATTTCTGAATATATTCAAAATACTGCTAGACAGTTTTTTACCCTCAGGAAATTGAAGGGGAAAAACTACTTAAATGTGAGTCAGTGTTGAGATGCTGTTGTGCTAGCTTGCAAACTAAGATGTTTATTATTTCACATTTAAAAAAAAAAAAAAAAAGTATTACAAGGTGTGGGTGAGGTGAAGGGGCAGACTGAATAGTAACCGAAGTAGATATTTAGTGCTTTGTTCAATGCATGGGCAAAATGTGTTCCCTTTCTCCTTCAATTTTGACTTTAAAAAACAAACAAGAAGGTTGGAATAGAAAATGTCTGGGTGGATGAGTGAACCACGGTCTTGTCTTGCCAAAAAGGAAATCTCTTGATAGAAAAAACAAACAAGTCCAGAGAGCCATCGCAACCTTCCAACTGGCCGATCCAATCGTTTACTGGGCCTGAAATAAGACATCAGACAAAATGCAATCAGTCTTTGTTTTTGTAAAGGAATGTAAAAATGATCTCACCATGGTGTGTGTGTGTAAAGTATATGAATACACAGTTTCATGCAGGATCAATAATTAACACCTGCCAAGTGCCAAATAGTGTTAAAATGGTCTTTTGCAATAGGTTTAAAACAAACTTTGAATGTATTTGGTTTTTACATGTTCTTCAGTTGACTGCCTGGATGGTTCTCTTAAGCCAGTGGTTCCCAACCTGGGGTCCGGGCCCCCTTAGGGGGGCACGCCAGGATTCGTCTACTCCGAGGGTGTCAAAATTAGATTGCTCATGTATAACTAAAATCATAAAATAATACACTACCTGGATAATTTAGACAAAAGTCTGTATATAAAACTATTTAAATAGACAATTTTTTGCTACTTGGAAGCAAAATCTAACAAAATATTCTGCTTCTATCCATATTTGTTGCCGTTAAGCCATTCAAAAACATTTTCACTGCAGTCAAAAACCCATTTGCTCTCCTGCTCGACGCATACGAAAGGGAGGATCCTGTATTACTGGGGCGTTCTAGCAGCATCTAACAACAACATAAATTACATTTAGTTAACCACAATAATAAAAAATCTATTTTTGGCACCAACACTATTATAGTAAATTAATTAAGGCATTACAAAAAAATGATCATTATGTATCTGCATTCGCTTGGTGAATCCATGAAGACGTAATCAGTTTATTTATGTTGACGAAACTGAAGATTGACATTCATTATAGAAAGTTGATTTGTTTAAAAAAAAAAAAAAGACTAACTCATTTAATAGACTGAAGCACTTTATTCAAATTGAGGATTTTGTTCCAGGATTTGTAATTTCTTTTAGGGTGATGATGTCAGGGAGGGGGCCTCAACTTTTCTTAGATACAAGTAGGGGGGGCTTCAAGGAAAATAGGTTGGGAACCACTGATCTAAGTTACAGCCATTTTACTAGAATCCTCATGTTATTTTTATTTGGCAACACCAGGGATCACCCAGAATGATTAAGATGAAGATAAAAACTATGCAAGTGATTAATACCTACATCTGCATATTGATTCTGTCACAGTATCTCATTCTAAAACACAAAAAGGCACAGACAACACAGTTGGGGTTAACATTTCTATAAAAAAGGGGTATTCATTATTTTCGCCCATGAATGCATTCTTAGCAGGCAATTGTTTTTAGCTTACTAGACCTTGGCAGCAACAAAGTTAATTTTTTGGACGCTGGTCATGGTTGTGCTACCTGTTGTCCCTGCTGTGGAGCAGATGCCTGTCCAGGCGCCTGCCCTGGCTGTCCATAGTAGGCAGCCTGCTGTCTGTAATACTCAGCCCAGGCTGCACTGTAGTCCTGCTGGCCTCCAGCTGCAGCGCCGCCTGCTGCTGCTGCTGGCGCGGCTGCTGCTGCGCCTGGAGCAGCTGCAGCACCTCCAGCTGGCTGGGCTGGAAAAAACAACAACAACACACACTTTGTACTGGATGCACACACAGTCATGTTATGGTTTCATTTAACAGTATACTACTGACATCAGTATGACTGATTCATTTAATAGTACTACAAGCAACACTCCATTCTCCCAGATAGAACCCTGTAGTTTAAAGCTCACTTTACCCAAACACATTAAACTGTCTCAGACCCCACTTACTCATGCCCATCTTCTTGTAGTACTCCTCCCAAGCTTTAGTGTAGTCTGGCTGGCCCCCAGAGGCCTGCGGCGCTTGGCCCTGGTCCCCTGGTGCGGCTGCTGCAGCGCCCCCTGGAGTCTGGGCTGCCATGGCGCCCCCTGGCTGTTGGCCATAATATTGTGCATAGTATGCCGCCCATGCTGCGTTCGGGTCTGCTGCCGCCTTATCTAATGAGGGTAGGGAGAAAAAAACCCAGGATCAATGGAATACATTTATGTACCTCAAACTATTCACAAAGTGCCTTACAAGATTTATAAATATGACAACTTTTGAGGAGAGTACAAAAACTGAATATCTGGGAAGAATGGAAGTCAGTGCACAAAACAAGGGACTCACTGGGATCATGTGGACCTGGGGCTTGCCACTGCTGGTAGGTACTTCCCCAACCCTGAGGACAGTACTGGGGGCCACCAGGTGCAGCTCCACTGTAGAGAAGGACAGGACCGTTTAAACACAAACTGTTTATGTATCAGTCTCCCCTAGAGGAAAATCCCCTGCATTCAAGTGTTATTTGTGGATTGTACTTACTGGGGAGCACCACCAGGAGGCCCTGCATTATAAGGGTTGGGATTATAGGGACCCATAGGACCGCCTGGGCCTCCTGGACCAGGACCAGGACCACCCCCCACTGGACATAATGGAGCCTGGAAAAAAGGAGAAAAACATTAAAACTGCGAATCAGTTAAGAGGATGCGTTATCATTTGACAGCGGTTTGAACTGTGTGTTCCCTCTCTGCTCCGCGAGTCACTTGAACGTACCTCAATCTTCTCTTCTATGAGCTGCTTTGCGTGGTCGATCTGTTGTGGTGACCCTCGGATGATGAACATTTTGAAGTTAGGGTCGCCGTTTGGCGGTGGCTGACGAGATATCTCCACAAATGCGCCGGTCTGTTGGTTGATGGCCTTGACGTTCTCTCCTCCTCTGCCAATGACGAGCCCACATTTGTGCGCAGGAATGGAGAAGGTCATCTCGCCTCCCGGAGGACCCCAGTTCCCCTGGCCTCTACCTCGTCCGCGCCCACCGGGTGGCATCCCACCACCGGGACCACCTTGGGGGCCCTGTGGAGGAAACACACCGTACATTAGATTTCACTGTTCCACAGCAGAGCCCTGTTTCTGTGTTTCTGTCATCAGCACAGAAATCAAGATCAACACTTTAAAGGAATTGAACACCTACCCCCTGGCCACCCTCCTCTCGTGCACGGATGCTCTGTAGCAGGTCGGTGATGATCGATGCAGCATGCTGACACTGGTCTGGTGGACCCATAATATGGGCAATTTTATCAGGACCTGTACCATCATCTGTAAGGGATGACAAAAGGACAGGCAGGTTTAATGGTGGAGGTCTGTACAGGGACTGAAAACAAAAAGGATTAACTAGCCTAGTGGAAAAGACGTTGAAATGACAGCACAATTAAGCTAAGTACAAAATAAAACTATATGTGACCTTTTCCTGTCATCAAAACGGTAAAAAAAAGGACTTATTTTGGACAGAAGCTTTAGCATCTTTAGTAGATTTGATGTTTTCTGCCCAGCTTTAGCTTTAAACTGTTTTCATTTATTAGATAATATATATTTTTCTCCACCTCTGCATAAACACTACTTAGCAGGCCAAAAGGGAAGACCAATAGTTCTAATTACATTTATGGCATGTAAAGAAATAGGGTGCAGTTTAATCCCCCAGCTCACCTGGTTTGAACTGTATCTTCACTCCAGCATCGCTCTGGATCTTCTTGATCATCTCACCACTTCGGCCAATTACAACTCCCACAGAGTGGCGCGGCACAGCTATCTGTAGGATTACAAATACAATTGTGATAACTGCTCAAAGCAATTAAGGCTCACCCATTTATCAAAATGATGATTAAACATGCATTCACACATTGACAGCAAGGCTCCAGATTAACTTTTCACCACCTTCCCGAGAAATAATTTCAGTCAGTGGCTGAAGTCAGTGTACACTGTCAAATTCTAAATGTCCTCCTTTTACCTTGTTATTGTCACTTATAGTGGTTATTTTCATAAAGCACACAACTCAAAATCATTAAGTAATAAATAATTCAATTTTTATTTAAATAGGCCTACTTGCTTTGATTAAAAAATATTTGTGTTATAGCCCGGCACTTGTGTTATATTTGTATATCTTACAACTTTAACAGTTTCCCAGTATGTTTTCAGTTCATGAAAGTTAATTGTAACTTTTTGGTCGCCTAAAAATGTCTCATTCAGCGTTCTGTTCTGTACTTAGCTCCACCTGCTCGTGTCGTGCAAAAAACAAAGATGGCTACAGCCAAAATGCGAACTCCAGGTTTCAAAACGGCAGTCTGCCAATGGGTGACGTCATGTTGACTACGTCTACTTCTAATAGACAGTCTACGGTTATAAGCTGCTTATAGCCAACATTACAACTACAGTTATTCACATTTCTCAACAAAAACTAAATATTGCAAGATTAGATTTGAGCACATCATGGTAGCGTTACATGACAGCTAAAAACCATCCGGTTTGGTTCGGCATTCGATGCATCTCTACTCTACAGTCATTCAATTATGTTCATTTAATGCAATTTCATCTCTGCTGTGGTCAGGTTGGGAAAATGGTCTTTAAATACAAAAAGCAAAGTTAAGACTAACTGCTGTAATAAACACACAGATTACTTACATCGATGCCGCCGCCTTGGCCACCACCACCGCCGCCTTGGCCACCACCACCACCGCCTTGGCCACCACCACCGCCACCTCCTCCTCCCCCGCCACCTCCCATCCTTGAGCCGTATTCATTCCGGTCTCCAAAGCCTGCATGATCCCGGTCTCGTAGAATCTCATTGACCATCTCCTTTGCTTGCTACACCAAAAGAAAACAGTGATTTGAGGGTTAAACAGGGGCATGAAACACCTTCCACTTAACCAAAACTATCTCCACTGTGCTTAAACAGTACCTGCACTTTGTAGGGGTCTCCAATGATGCGTAGGGGTTTATCTATGTTGGGTGGCTGGGATCCATCTTGAATAAGAATCATTTTCACTCCAGCTCTCTCCTAGGATTTTGCAGGAGAGGAATGTTGGATTGATCACACAAGGCAAATTCACCTTATCCCAACATGAACATGTTACACCGTTTACTGGTTGCAGTGCACTTTTAGAAATCAACACAGAACTTTACTTCCCCCTAATAATCATTTTCTTTCTAATATTTGTACAGTAGAAACATTCAGAATGAAGTGATCATAGAGTTATGTTAACTGTGTGATTCTCACCTGTAGCTGTTTAATGGTCTCTCCTCCTTTACCAATGATGAGGCCGGCCTTGCCTGCAGGGATGATCATCTCCTGCATGGAGCCTGACTGCCCGTTGGGTGTGTCATGACCCCTTGACACTATGTCATCTATAAGTGCCTTGGCTCTCCTGGAGGCAAATTCAAATGAAAGAAGGGTGATGAAATGATTGAAGCAGGGGTGGGCGATTTATCAAATATACTCTATGTATTATGAGTTGTTCTACGTGGGATGTAGTGAATGACTATCGCAAACAGAGTACAAATCACCACGTCATTCTTTTAAGCCGCTGGCATGAGACTCACTTTGGCGTTTCGCTTCTCTCGCAGCTCTCTCCCTCTCTTAAGCTAAATTCACACTTTAAGAATTTCAAAGTCGGCAGATCGCTGTACTCTTCACACTACACAACTTGCGGTCTTGTAATCTGGAGTCTTTAAGTTGATGTGGTTTTCACACTACATGACTGACCGGAGACAGGAGGTCACACACTACGAGATCTTAAAGCTGAAAGTGCAGCTCTTGATACTCATTAACCTATTTTTTAAATTTTAATTTCATTCTTAGAAGTTAAACAAAAAATCCTAACATTAAATTTTTTTGTCTGGTATGGTTGAGACTTTTGTGCCACAAGGGAAGCAGGCTGTTAGCCACCACTGACTTCCACTAATCACACAGTTATTTATGGGTTAGAAATGATTAAGATTAGTGTGAGAACCATAGTTGGGGTTTAACTTTGGCAATCTTTGCAAAGGACATTTTGTACACTGCCTGAGAGGAAATGCTGCCTTAGAGGCAAAACTCTGTTAGAAAAGTCCCAATAGTGTTAACTGTTGCCATGGTAGTGGCTAGAAGGGAACCAACAAACTAACTTAAGGTTAGGCATTGATCTTGAATAGTTAAGGTTAGGATAAGTTGTTTGGCAGCGAGTCTCGCAAGAGTTTTTGCAGGTCTCAGATCAGATTTGACAATTTGCGGGCGCCTTAAGATACTAAACTTTATTAATACATTAAATGTAGTCTGATTAGGCCAGCCATCATTTTCTGGTAAAGTTTATATTGTTATTTCTTCACCTTTGAGCAGAGCTGTTACTTGATCCCAGAGACATCTGTTAATGAAGACTCCCCACAAACCAAACTTTTTCTTTGAAAGTTAAGTGGAGTAGTTGCATTGTAAATTAAAAGGTAACAATTGCTAACTTTGGACAGCCTGATGGAGAACCCAGTGTCAATCTCAGCTATTTATCTTTTTTTCCACACAAACTGACGACCCAGAGATACCACATGACACCAATGTTGTTATACTTTTGGCTCACAAGCCTCATTAGAAGTGGGAACCAAACATCAGATATCTTCCACAGAGATAAACAAAACATTCATTTTGGACCTGCCCAGATTTTTTACAACAAACAATTTCTTTGAGAAAAGCCATACTTTTATTTGGCGCCTTTATAAGAGCTCTGTGGATGCATTATTTTTTTTTAAATATTTGTATACATAAAAATGTTATCAACATAACCTTATTATTTTACAAGGGACAACCAACTTACCCTATGGCATCTGGTGACCCCGTCAGAGAAACCGTTCTGTCTGGAAGCCCGGCACTGTCTGTGAATGAATATGAAAATATGTATCAATCCAAAAGAAGAAAAAAAACATGATAATTTGTTGATTTCGAAATCTGGGGTTAGCACACATATCTCACCATGCGCAATCTGGACCTTGCAGCCAGAATCCTGCTGTATTTTGTTGATCTGTTCACCTCCTCGGCCGATGACTTTAGGAACAACAGCAAAGAGATTCAGAATTTAGTTTGAACACATGTAACGCAGCCATCGTGTCTATGGTTTAGGAAACTTGTGTGCATGTACTTACTGAGACCGACCATGCCATCAGGCACCCTGAATTCTTCTGTCATTGTGGAGGACCTGACACTGCATACAAATTAAAAAAAAAACAATGATATATGAAGACAAGTCCTAACCACAAGCACCAAAAGTTTTAATGTAAAAGAAACAAAAAATAACTCTGTACCTTTGTTGGGACAGGGCAGCCAGCTGAGCTCCAATAGCTGCGAGAGAAAGAAAATGTGTTGAGTATTTGGAAACTGCAGCGAGGGAGTGTTTGTAATAGGATCAATGAGTGATTAAACGTACACAATGCAGAATCAATTTCACCCTGTGATGCTACCTTCTTGGCATCGGGTTCATCTGAAAACAAAAGAAAAAGTGAGTCTGCCATGTGGACTAACAAATGCAGACAAACTGCCCGTTTGTGCTGGATTTTCACCTGCTTCCTCCAGGGATCGTTTCTGTGCTGTGAATGGATAGTTCTCAGCTCCTCCGTTGTTGCTCACTGAGGGAACACCGTCTCCACCGATTTTAGCTGCAATCTGGAAAGAAATACACTGGATGAAGTGTCTGCAATACACCCTAAAATAGTGAACATAGAGAAAGCTCATCTCATTTAAAGTGTCACTCCGCAGACACATGAAGATCAAGTAACTCAGGAGGAGCACTACACTGATGTTGTCATCTGGGCTTGGAGACTACAAATTTAGAACAGAAAGCCTTTGTTGGGGGTGTGGAGATTGAAAGACATACGCATTTACCAGGCAGGGACGGTCTAATGCTGCGTTCCATTTACTTCAGAAATCAGAAGTTGGAGCTGGGAATGACGTCACACCCGAGTTGAACGCATTTGCGTACAACAAGTCGGAAAATTGAATGGGGTTTGCTCCAGCCAGGTTAGCAATACCAGTTGATAACGCATTACGCCGGTATTTTGCACATACAAACACTGTAGCAACATGTCCACAGATTGGACAAGTTGGACAGTACTGATGACGCACGAAGCAGCCATCTTGGATTTTGAGGCCAGGTTTGGTGAGGTTCATTCATCTCTCCAAGTTGGACCTCCGACTTCAGGAGGCGTTCCAGTTGAAATTTCCAACTGGGAACTTGGAAAAGCCAATTTCTTGGTTCAAATGGAACACAGCATTAAGTAGGATGGTATTGAGTTGCATTATGGGAAATGTAGGATCTTGAACCATACTATGACTACAAGCCTCTGCTGCATCCATTTTGACCTTTCACTTTCAATCTCTCTCACAACTTTATCTCCTCAACTTTATGGAAGTGCAATACTAAATTGCTGGAGTGTCCCTTTAACTATAACTATATTAATTAACTAACTATATGTATTTATTATAACAGTGCCTTCACAACGTCGTGATTAAACCAATTAATTGATTAATATGTAACAATTTTGATAATGTATCGTTTTGCTTGATAAATTAAGAAAATAAACCAAACAATCTAGTTTCATCTTCTCAAAGACTAAAAGTCTCTGCTGCATCCATTTTGACCTTTCACTTTTAATCTCTCTCACAAGTGCCTCAACTTTATGGAATTAAATTGCTCGAGTGCCCCTTTAATATTCCTACACAAGTAAAAAAACAGAGGGTCTAAAATTAGAAAACCTTTATATTTATTTATTAAAACAGTCCCTTCACAACACCTTGATTAAAGCTGAACCAATTAATTGATTAATCTTTCCTGTTTGCTGCTGCCTCTTATTAAACCAGATAATGATCTTATATACTGCACTAGAGCTTTAACTCTTGTGTGTTATACTCTATTTTAGCTTCTATCCTAGCTTTTATTTTTAGCTTGTTTTTATTTTCCAATCTTTAATGTTTTTAACTGTTTTAATTATGTATTAATGTTCTTGAATGTTTATGTAAAGCACTTTGAACTAGCCCTGTTGCTGAAATGTGCTCTACAAATAAAGCTGCCTTGCCTAAAAACAGAAAATTAATATGTAACAATGTTGATAATGTATAGTCTTGCTTGATAATTAAGAAAATGCTAAAAATAAATACCAAACAATCTAGTTTCATCTTCTCAAATGTTAAATTTTACTTCATTTTTTTCTGTTTTAAGTGTCTGTTAATTGCATATCTGTTGGGTTTAGGTCATCGAGTAAAACAAACTGGATAGATGACTGATTAATCAATAAAGCTACCACTAGTACCAGTAGCAGGCTGAACCTTGATGACCACAAAGAGCCGTGAGGTAACGTGTTAGCTTCAGTCTGGCCGCCAAGCAAACATTACACTAAATAACCTCTCCTAGCATCCCTTTGTCCATCTAACGCTGCTTATCAACACAACAACAAGCCAGCCGGTTGACCTTTTGATCACAGTAACCGTGATAATTGATCTATTCTTCTAAAATGGCGTTTAACACATGGAGGAAACTTCATGATCAGCTTAACTACAGCAACTAACCGAGGCTAACTTAGCTCCAGTAGCTAGTAGCTTAGTGCTGTTAACTCACCCTCCGGATCTCGGCTGTCCACTAGTCCTATTGTTGATTTAGCTCACGTTAAATAGGATACCATTGAGCTACGGTGCTGCTGCTGCTCAGTCCAGCAGCTCGACTAAAGACTCAACCTGGTAGAGACAAATGAATGGTGATGCTAGTTAGCTATGTTAGCTCTGTAGCTAGTTACCTAAAGCTAACGTCACGGGTGATTAAGCTAGCTGCTGGTTCCTCCTCAGCTAACTACCGCTAGCTCGTCCCCGGCTGAGTGTCCTCTCTCCCACTACCTGATTTACCTGTCTGGCTCGTTGTACTGCATCAGCAAAAGCGTCGTTTTTCATCCCAGCGCCGACTCCGTTAGTCGGCAGACCGCCGTAATCAGACATGCTGCTCACAAGGGGCGAGTAGAGAGAGACACAGGGGGCAGGCTGTGGAGGCTGTCTGTGGCCGGGTCGAGCTGCGCAGAAGCGGGAAGAAGGCTGAAACAAGAGCGGAGCGGACGGAGAAACACCAATGTGCGTGATGAGCCTCTCTGCCTTACCACGCCGGCAAAACTCCCACTGCTTAAAGGAGCCAATCAACGAGTCCTGCTGCAACTACCCGCGTCTTCTGCTTCTTCTGCTGCTCCTGCTGCTTCTCTGGTGTTTAGTGGAGGTGGAAAACCAGCTTATAGGAGCATTACTGCCACCAGCTGGACTGGAGGGTGGAGCAGGAGATTGGCAGGGAAAAATAAAATAATAAATAAATAAATAAAACCCCAATAAAATAAATAAATAATAATTATTAACAATAATAATAACGATACTAATAATAATTAAATTCTCTCCATTATTCCTGTCGCCCATAGGTAATTAATTAGAAGATTGTGTACTTTCTTAGATGTCTTTCCTAGCAGATTGTAATATTTCCATCATCTACTCCTGATAGCAATTCCCTTCTTTCTTCATCATATTTGTTGATGAATAAATAAATAAATAAAATAAAAAATAAATAAAATAAAATAAAATAAAAAATAATAATTATTAATAATAATAACAATAATAATAATACTAATTAGATTCTCTCCATTATTACTGTTGCCTTTAAGTAATGAATTAGAAGATTGTGTACTTTCTTAGATGTCTTTCCTAACAGATTCCCCATTGTAATATTTCCATCATCTACTCCTGATAGCAATTCCCTTCTTTCTTTGTCATTAGCTTATAGGTGCATTACCGCCACCTACTGGACTGGAGTGTGGAGCAGTAGATTGGCAGGAAGAAAAAAAATAATAGTAAAATAAAAAATAAATAAAAATAAAATAAATAAATAATTCATAATTATTAATAATACTACTACTACTAATAATAATTAAATTCTCTCCATTATTCCTGTTGCCCTTAAGTAATTAATTAGAAGATTGTAAACTTTCTTAGATGTCTTTCCTAGCAGATTGTAATATTTCCATCATTTACTCCTGATAGCAATTCCCTTCTTTCTTTGTCATATTTGTTGCAATCTATAAGAACATGCTTGACAGTTTCCGGTTTATTACAGTTTGTGCATTAGTCCAGTTGGGTGCTTGCCTATTCTATGGAGAGTTTGGTTTAATCCTGTATGTCCTATTCTCAGATGGATAATGACCATCTCTTCCTTTGGGCTCCTACTCCGTATTCCACCAGCTCCTATACATGTGTCTGAATACTGTACAGATGTCTCCCTGTGTCACTTAAGTCCCAGTATTCTTGCCAGGTTTTGTGCATGTTTCTTTTTCTTCTTCTTCTTCTTCTTCTTCTTCTTCTTCTTCTACTACTTCTTCTTCTTCCTTGTACTGTTGGGTGTTGACATCCAACGTCCTACAGCAACATTACAGCCACCTCCTGGGCTGGAGGAGAAGTGTAGACCAGACACTGTTAAGGTCAGGCCTGTATTTAGGTTTAACATTTAGATGCAGACTGCCATGAAGATTATAGGGGGCAAAAACCACCATACCCTCCAGATGCTTTATGAGCAGTCTGTCATCAGACAGGCACAGAAAATCGTGTCAGACCCAGCTAACATCTTACATCAGGAGTACCAACTTTTACCTTCCGGCAGGAGACATGGAGTCCCACGGTGCAGGATGAACCGTTGCAAACATTCATTCTTGCCGATGTCTATTAAACTTCTCAACAACTCGTAACATAAAGCTATCATAACGACAGTGCAATATGGTTAGACTGTGCAATATGTTAAATAGGGACAGTGCAATATGTTAAATTACGACTGTGTAATATTGTGCTATTGTCTGTGCAATATTTAGCAAGACGGTAGTGCACTACCTGGGTGCTATACCTGCCATGGTGTGTGTGATAGTATGTGCCATTATGTACGTGGACTGTGTATGTGTTGAAACATCTGTTTCTGTGAAACTGTTTCCCTGTCTTGTGTGGAATCGTTTATTATTGTTGTTGATGCTGTTTTAATTTAGTGTTTGTAACTGCAGTTGGACGGAGTCCAGCTAAAATATCCCCACGGGGACAATAAAAGTATATCTTATCTTATCTTATCTAGTTCTTAATTGCGTAGTTGCAATAGGCCATTTATTATTTAGAAACAATTTTACAATAGAATCCTATTTTTTATTTTTTTTTAACAAGTGAGGTTGTAAACCCGAACTTGCACTCATGTTATCAGATTTCAGATTATCTGTCTCATGCACTACTGTCAGGATATAGTGACTGTTTTATTAAAATAACTTTTTAAAATCATATTTGCTCCAATTCTACCTACTGCAGCTTTAAAGACAGCAAGTAAGGGTTTCATACATTATCTGAGTCACTACATTGTGTTTTTTATAACAACAAATTATATGTATTCCTATAAGACAATAGGTAGCAAAGTCAACATGACGAACTTAAATAAGTCATTAGTCCTTTTATCCAATCAATCAACATTTATTTATTTGACACTTGTAGGAAATTATTTGAAAATTACAGACTTGTAAAATAAAGCTTTACCAAAAAAAATGGATCAATCATATTTGTTGGGAAACCAAGAGGTCAAACTGCATATGAGTTGTCCCTTTTGCCATTATAGCTGCATTTGCTTGCATAACTATTAAATGGCACAGCCAGAGCTACTCAGTGAACCCATTATAAATCATCAAGTGTAACTAGTAGAAGTGTAACAGCAGCTAAGAATATGATGTTCTTAGCAAGGTAACTGGGCTGAACAAAGTGGCAGTCAATTAATGAGGACAAATTGGTAAATATTAGTGCAGTGACGTCATTAGGCGTGTCTACAGAAAGCTACCACGTCTCAACATTTCAGTTCTTCAGAAAAAAAGCTCAATGGCATTTATTTAATAAAAGCAGCACCATGCATGCATTTACTTGCACCTTCCATAATAAATACTAACGCATCAAATATGTTCATTGACAGTGAAGCTCATTTCTTCTTGTTTCATGATATGGACAAAGCAAACTCTTTACCACAGTGTGAAAGCTGCACATTGTGCACATACAGTTTGTGAAAATACTGTGTGGCGCTGGACCCTGTAGTGTGTTTCAAACATAGGAACACTTATAAAACGTGAGCATGAGAGATTATTGTGAATCCTCTCCGCTTCTTGATATGGCTTTGGCAGTTCCACTCCTGTAAAATATAAAGTCTTTTAGTGTGCTTTACTCAGTAGTAATCCATCCAGGAAAGAGAAGATTGACAGTGTCTGTTTTTTCACCATCCTCTGTTTCAATCGTCATTCAAAAGTTAAAGGGGAACTACAACCTATTTTTTAAAATTCATACATGTTACTCCTATGGTCTAAGACAGTCCAAAAAATATTAGTAAACATGAACAACTCTCAAACTAGAGTGCTAAAACTCAAACTTGTGATGTCATAGGGTATAAAGCCTGGAGCCGCTCAATAGACAATGAATGGGAGGCTGATTTTGTGGACCCACAAAATGTTTGTTTTCTATTTTATACCCAAATGAGCTTTATTATACTGTAGTGTTGTCAGTTATGAAAGAGAAAATATTCCCATATAATCAGAACATCTATAACATCTCTCCCCATTCATTGTCTATGGAGCACCTCCACACTTTATACCCTATGACATCACAAGTTTGAGTTTTAGCATTGGATTTGGGAGAGTTGTTCATGTTTACTAATATTTTTTGGACTATTTCTTAGACCATAGGAATAACATGTATGAATTTTGAAAATAGACTTAGTTCCCCTTTAAGTTCAATAATTGTTTGTTGTTTGTTGTTGTTTTACAATTATCTCCGTACTTTAGTATTTGTTCAATCAAAGTCCGGACTCTGTAACTCCCCCGATGTGCAGTGACTTCCGGTTCCCCTCACTTACGGAACAGGAAGTTGCATCAGTCCTCTTATCAATCCTGTATCTTCTCTATAGACCACCTAGGAGGAAAAAATAATGCTGTAGGAATGTAACATAGAACTTTCACCTGTTCGTGCTCAGGCAAGTTCATGCAAGTCTTCGTCTGTCCAAGTCAATGCAGTAGCAGGAGGCTAGTGGATTAGCTTTCACACAACTGTTGGCATGCACTGCAATGCAATACATCACACAGGAAACTCATCACAGCAGCTGCCAGTTCAGGTGAGGTCCTCCAAATGTGAGGCTTTCGCAACAGATTATATATAGTCTGTTGTTTTTCTCTTTTCCTGCTGTGGTCTATTTCATCCTTCCCATATCATCCTCATCCTGAAATCTCCTGACTTGTGATCACAGGACCATTCGTCCACAGTCAAGGCCCATTTCTTCATGCATTGCCAACAGATCTGTACGTGCTTGCAGTTGAACGCCACCCCAAACCATCACACCTTTTTTCTACCCCTTCCCTTTCCCACCCCTCCTACCCTCAATGTCCACTCCCAGGACTATCCTTGTGTATTCATAGACGACGTAAGAGACGCTGACTGCCGGGATGACTTTCAGCAGGTTGGGGGAAATTCCTCGATAAAGTCCGGCCACACCCTCCTGGGTCACGATGTTGCGAAGCAAGGCCAACATGGAGGGTTTCGGGGCTCCCTTCACTAAAGCTGAAGGGAGAGAAAAAGATGAAATTAGATGAGCTCCACCAACAGCATCCTGGTGGTTTAGCTTTTTTTCTTAGCTCACAAATGTGGTAAACAATCTGGCATTTTATGTATTACAAAAGACAGAATAGATCTGGAATTACATTACTGCCAACCATTTTCCAAAGCATATCATGCATTGAGAAAGACTTTGGTAGTTTGACAAAGAAATATCAATCTTAACTCAAGGTCCAAGACAAGAAATCACAATAAACATTTAGTTTCCTTTATCATTGTTTTGTCAAATTCACGTCAGTGTCAAATCGTAATGCAGTTGTGAGCATCCGGTCCCTGTATTCAAGGCAAAAGTTTGGTTCCAGAACAGCAACATTTTTAATGCAAGAGGGAGACTGGTGCACCTACAAGCTTTTTCCAGAGCTTTCAAGAGCATTTCACAGTCTTCCTCATCGCATGGAGTTGGCTCAGTTGGCATCAGCTGACCATGTATGGAACCTTGGTCACATGATGACAAGTGAGCAAACTCTATCCCACGAAGGGGACCGTGGGATGCGATTGAAAGCTCTGGTAAAAAGCTAGCAAGTGGACTGTGACTTACTTTTTTTTTTTTTTTTTTTACCTTTTCACAATTCGTTATTCCATATTGCTTGTCATCTGTGTTTGATTTTCTGACAACATTGATAAAATACATTGCTTATCAGACAGCAAGCGCTGAAATTAATATGAACCAATGGCTCACAAGGAGGAATGAGGTCAATCTAGTAGTTTATAGTATGCTTTGGAAAATAATCCGTAGAAAGTTACGGAACACACAATCTTATTAATTTAGTTAAATCATTAGTAGGGTCCTTAATTCATAGTTATACAGTGTTTGGGTTTGTACAATTAGCATACTCCTTTTACATACAGATTGGTGACAGATTAAAGGAAAAACATTTATAAATTGGCATCATTCCCAGGGGTCATTGAATGGTTCTATAAGTGTGAAAAATACATCCATCTGGAATATCTTCTTGTCTTAGGTCTTGTGGAGGCTCACTGTGGCCCAGCACTTAACTAAGACCCTTTATGTTGTTCTTTTCCTGCAATTTGCCACCCATCTGTATCTATGTATATTAGTATGTACGACCACAGTTATCCTGACCTTGTGCTTGCATTCGAGTGCGGATCAGTGCCAGCGGGTAACTTGCCAGCTGTCCACAGGTGCTGGAAACGGCACCGCAGCCGACCAGCACCGTGACCCCCGGGTCAGCTAAACCTCTGTTCCTGTTCAGCCAGGAATACTTCAGAGTCTGTGGAATAGAGGGAGTGAGAGAAAAGGTAAACACTATGGAGATGCACTGTGACAGCTGTGAGCTTTTATGTCTCTCTGACCTCGTAGACAGCCAGGTCGATGCCGGCGTAAGGAACAATGCTCAGCAGGTTGGGTACATAGCCCTTGTAGAAGGCTGTGACACCTTCTTTCTGTAGGATCTGTTTGGCACAGTCTGCTATTCCTGAGTACTGGCCTGTTTTTCTTATTGTGAGCCGGGTCTTCAGCACCTACGGGGAAAAGAGAGGAGATGGAAAGGAAAGAAGGAGGAACAAAAAGAGAAAGTCATTTTACTCGTCATGCGTTTTCTTGACGCTACATGAAGGTTTTTTTTATGTATGTATTACGCCGATATTACCTCCATTGGGTAGATGGCTGTCTGAGCTATAGCTCCAGCCAAAGAACCGGCAAGAAACCTCTCATGAACCCTCAGATTTCTTGTTTCGTTTCTACTACGCATCACATTCTTGATCTACGAGTTACAGAGCAAAGGAAAGAATAATGTAAATTAGGGCTGTCAAAGTTACGCAAAATCGTTTCAACGCCGCTAATTTCTTTAATGCATTAACACAATCGAGCTTTCGGAGGTTGTAGCGGGCTCAGTTTTAAATCTAGAGTGAAGATACTGGCATCATATAAAACTAGAAAACCTAAGGAATCCATTGGTATCAACCATGTCATGCTAGCTTGTCGCTCGAAAGGAAAAACTGTCATGGCCATTTTCAAAGGGGTCCCTTGACCTCTGACCTCTGACTTATGTGAATTAAAATGGGTTCTATGAGTACTCACGAGTCTCCCCTTTACAGACATGCCCACTTTATGATAATCACATGCAGTTTGGGGCAAGTCATAGTCAAGTCAGCACACTGACACACTGACATCTGTTGTTGCCTGTTGGGCTGCAGTTTGCCATGTTATGATTTGAGCATATTTTTTATGCTAAATGCAGTACCTCTGAGGATTTCTGGACAATATGTGTCATTGTTTTGTGTTGTTAATTGATTTTTAATAATAAACATATACACACATTTGCATAAAGCAAGAATATTTGTCCCCTTCCATGTTGATAAGAGTATTAAATACAAACCTCCCTTTTTGAAGAGATAAAAAATGTGCAATTAATTTGAGATTAATCTTGATTTAATATTTTAATCGATTAACAGCTCTAAAGTAAATATAATTTGAGAGAGTTCATAGATCATAGACACATGATAATACTCAACCTGTTCATAAGCTGTGAACTTGATAGCAGTTTCTGGAGCAATTTTAAGCACATTCATTCCATTGCCCCTCCACAGCGACCGCAGTCCTCCTTCTTTCAGCATGAACCGAATACTGCTCAGCACATTCCCTTTAAAATCTTCGAAACCATGAACCTGGAAGAACAGAGCCAGAGAGGAACACTTTGTGTGAAGCAGGAATGGCTGACTGAAGGTTCGTCTCAAAGCTCTCTGCCACCAATCAAGATAAACAGGAAACGCTCACACATAAGCATGAATGTGGTTCAGACTGATCCAAGAGATGATGAGAGCTGTCCCTGACTCACCTGTCGGAAGACTTTGAGGCGGTCTAAAGGGGCAGTCCCGGTCCGAGACACACCTCCAGCCAGAGCTCCAGCCATCAGCTGCCGCCACACATAGCCAGACTTCTTCTCCTCATCAGAAAACTCATCTGGGATTGTCAGCTGCTCACCTATATCCAACATCTACTGAACCCGTGGTGAATGGAATGAGGATCAGATATTATGATAACAAAGAGGAGAAAGGAAGAAAGAACGAGTTGGAACAAAAAGGCACTATGTGACAAATCAAACTATTAAAGGTCTTATAGATAACATTTTTATATAGACGGACAATTAAAAAAAAAAACAATACAACCACAGAGCTTTTAGAAAGGTGCCGAATTAAAGTATGGCTTTTCCTTCAAAAAAAATATTATGATTGTGAATTAATCATTTTTAAAAATTTGGCAGGTCCAAAATGAATGTTTTGTTTATCCCTGTGGAAAATATCTGACGTTTGTATCCCACTTCTAACAAGACTTCAAACAAGGTGTGACATCCAGTGGCTGAATGTTATCAATGTTATCAATAGCACCTTTAAAATCATGTTTCTTTTTGTTAGTAGTATGTAATAAATGTTAATATTTATCATTACACAGCTTTGTTGAATACTCGATTCTGATTGGTCAATTATGGCATTCTACGGTCTGTTATTTCTTTACAGCAGACCGCTGCTATGGACGCAAAAATGGAGGACCATTTTTGTGTCAAATTAGTGATTCTTATTTAGTAAGTAGCCATTTAAATAGGGGTGATGCAAGACCCCTCCGCATCACCCTGTCAGGGTTTATTTCGTAACAATGTCTGGCTCGCTGTACATTATCCCTTACTTGTTAAAGGTGCTATTAATAACATCGATAACATTCAGCCAGTAGATGTCGCATTCTCCCTCCCCCGTTCCATTGCATTTACTTCACAACAAGTTGTTGCCAGGCACTTACCGTCAATCTCAGCCATTTATCCGTTTTTTCCACACTAACTGACGACCCAGATATACCAACATTGTAATACTATTGGCTCACAAGCCACATCAGATATCTTCCACCCACCAATATTCTTAAAATGATTAATTCACGATCATAATATTTTTTTCATTTAATTTTTTAAAATATTTGTCTACATAAAAATGTTATCAATAAGACCTTTAAATGTAGTGTTCCATTGTTTGTTAAATGACAGGAAGTACTGTAAAGAATATGTGTTTGTTTGGCAAGCATTGCTTCACAGATGCTTTAACTAATGCTTCAACTGTCGTAATTTAGAGATGCTGTTCCTGTTCAAGGTGTGTATGTTCAAGTGTGTGTGACCTCACCATTGAACGTTTCCAGTAGCGCGCTACGTCCTCCATGTTAGTGAGAGGCTTAAACAGGAAGTAGTCTCGCCACTCATTCCAGTTAATGGTCAAGGAACCGTCTTTGTCCATACTAAGTGACACAAACACAAATAAATAATGCAATCATTAGAATCATTAAGGCACCCACTGAGTTACAGAGGATCAATTATTTAGTAAATGGCAATCAGGAATCCTTTAATGCCTTTAGCAGTACAACAATGTATATGAGGAGATGTTTTTGAGAGAAGCTATTTTCAAGACACTAAAGTAGGAAATGCAGCACCTACTCGAAGTAAAAGGAATATTGAGCTCTACAAATGCAGTTCAACAATCTAACCACAGGTGCAGGAAAGTAGTGAAAACTTGCGTGTAACAAAGCAACATCATTAGAAAAGCAGAAGCATGTAGTTCAGCGGACTGGGTAATTGTAGGGCTGACCCAAGTGCTTCGAAGCTTTGACTGTTGCCATGGTAATCGACCTCCAAATCAGTATTTGAATGCTATAAAAATATTTAATAAAAATTTAATCATATTATTGTGGAATATGCCAAAATATGGATTAAATTAATAAACATCAGGGTTTTCCCTGCCATTATAAGCGTTTTCTTCACAGCGCCTAAGCTAAATAAACAGAAAAAAACTATGCTGCTTTGTTTTGGTGTCATTTATTGGCCCGCTGCTTCTGTCCTCTGCTCTCTGTGTTGATGTTTCATCGAGAGCGGGGCTCAGCTCCTCCTCCACAAACACACACACACTGGTGGCTACTCAGCGCGAGACCGAACTTAGCTAGCAATATCTCTGTCAATTTTACTGCTAATGAAAAGAGAAATATAGTGATGGAAAGCTGAAAATCTGTTTGGTGTATTGGCTATCATTTTGAAAAATGCCTGCCATGGCCCCCAAGGCCGAAATTTGCAGCGCCCCGATCTCTATATCTTTCCACAACATACGTATAAACCTAGGTCTGTGCCAAATGTGCAGCTGTTATCGCAAAATGCACCATTGTTGTGAATATTTCAGCCTAGCTGTCCCACTAGTTTGTTGTGTGTAGAGGTGTGTGTGTGTGTGTACAGTAGTGCGTCAGCGGCATTGTCCCAGGCACTGAAACAGGGGAGATGGAGGCAGACAGAAGAACATGTCAGCCTGCTGCGCTGCACTGTGAAGCTTTGAATACCTTAGAATATTTCTAGAAGGTAACCCGCAAATTGCGAAATCTGATCTGAGATCTGCAAACACTTGCAAAAACTCTTGCGAGACTCGCTGCCCGACGACCTACTATTCGAGATCAATACCTAACCTTAACCATCGCGCGAGAGTTTCACCAATTTGCTGGTTCCCTTCTAGACACTACTGGGGTCAAGTGGAAAGAATCCTCCAGGGTTTGATTATCAGAGCAACCACCATGTTCTGCCATCATCCCAAAACCTCTGGACCTACTCTAGCCACATGTTGTTTTTGCATTTAGAAAGAGTGAAACATTTGTTTGATGTATAATATCAGGATACAAAGCTCAGATGTTTATGATGCTCAAACAAACATCTAAACATAAAAATCTTTGAATGACAGAGCTTATAGCAAGGTAAGAAACTATCAGCTTCAATGTTTCAAACCATCTGACAGCCCATGTGTAAACATACGAGGGAAATGCGCATGAATGTTTGGGGAGTTGGGAGTTGTTAAAATGCAAGACAGGTTTGTTGATGTTCTTACTATAGATCCTAATGTGATGTAATATCAGATATCAACTACTGTTCACAGACCTTAGCAGAATCCTGGTGGCGTCCTCGAGGCTAACGTCCACACCGATGGTGTGTAGAGAGTGCTGGATCTCTGCTGCATCTATCCGACCTGCAAATATCACACACAGAGAGATACTGTATGAGAGCATGGAAAAGAATTTAAAATGATCTCAATATGAACATTTTGAAGTAATAGTGCCATCAGTTATTATTTCAACTGTGTACTGTTGGCTGCTACAGACCGTCATTGTTCCTGTCCAGGCTTCTGAACATGAGCTTGAGGTCTTTTTCATGGGTGCTGAGATACTGCGTGAACTCTTCAAAGTCCAGTACTCCATCCTGGTTGGTGTCCCCGGCCGCCACGATCTGAAAAATACAGACAGCCAGGTCAATGAAAAACAAATATATGAATGAAAAAATGAAAAAGTTACAATTAGCTAGATGGTAGGTAAGTGCATAAATTATAAAGTTACAGTCCAAAACCCTAATAAGCCTGCATGGTACTGGACAGAGAGCTGCTTGGCCCTTCTTTCTTACTGGGACAAAAAAATATATTTTGTCCTATCCACACCAGGGTCATCAGAATCACGTTGTGTGGATATTGTAAAGGCAGTCTATGATTAATTCTGTACAACAGCATAAGTTTGTCTAGTCTATCAGCGCAAATACAACAGAGGTGACCCACACAGCTGCAAAATAGCACAAGATCAAGATTGCACTCCATGTTCATAGTCTTTAAATACTCTTCTACCAGGCCGACATGGTGTGTAGTCGAGGAATGACCTACATAGAGAAGTGTAAAATATTGTATAGTTTGTGTTAATTTAATTCATTTGTCTGTTGAACTGAACAACACATTCAAATGTTACGAAAGGTACAATAATAATTGCATCTGTCAGTGACCATGCAGTTCGTAGCTTCGCATTTGCAGTTGTTTATGAGAGTTTATTTAAAGGTGTTAATTAAATAAAGTGTATGGTATTTAAAAAACATATTGAAGGTATACTGTAGTCTGTATTTTATATGATCAAAATCTCATTTATCATTCTTAAAAAAGGTAAAATGTTCACCTATGGTCCAGTCCCATTACTGAAATCTTCCCAGCATTTAGAAAATGGGCCCAGCCAAATATAATGTCGCCTCTGACCTAGTCTAAATCAGTGGTTTCCTAACCTATCTTGGTTTGTGACCCCTTAATGCAGAGCTATGTCTATTTGTGACCCCGTCATCACTGGTTGCATAAGTCTTCTGGTTGTGGTCCGCTCAGCCAGAAAGTGAAAATTTCCTAAGTTAGAAAAAGCAAAGATTAGAGGAACTTATGGAAGGAACTTAGGAAATAATAAGAATATGGTAGAGAAAAAGATGTGAAAGAGATCAAGTGTCGGACCAAGAGAAAGGTTATCGCTCTCATCTTACAAAGTCCTGCTCCTTGTACTAAAATAGACTACAAACTGCCCTTCACATGTGCGCGCACACATCCCAACCCTAACCTCAAACTTTTAAAAAACTAGTATTTAACCTTTATTTAACCAGGGAAATCTCATTGAGATGTGAAGATGAGACGCTGGCCAAGACAGCAGCAATGGCGTGTTTCAAACAAGATACACACAAACATTTAAAACACATAAAACAGACATGCAGTATCAAGTCACAGTAAACATCATACACGCAGATGTTAAAGTCATATGTCCAGACATGCAGTGTCAAGTCACAGTAAACATCATACACGCAGATGTTAAAGTCATATGTCCAGGAAGACCGACAAGAAGAAACATATCTAATTACGGAGGCAATTACAAACCTGTTTGCCCATTTCAGTGCGGGCTTTAGGGACAGACAGTAAGAGGGTGTCATTTGAGCGCAAACAATAATTACTAGTTTTAGTGGAGATATACCCACAAAGATAGGAGGATGGACTTATAAATAAATATATTGCCAATGAATGAATCTGCGCAAGGCCAATGACGGCCACTGAACTCTGGCATAAAGGATGCAATGGTGGGTGAGAGCTTTGCAGCCTGTGACAAACCTCAGAACGCTGTGGTACGCCGTATCCAGCCAATGCAAGCATTGGACAGAGGCGTACATATACAACTTTAAGTAAAGTTAAATAAGAACTTTGTGGGGACTTGAATTTCCACATTGTGGGGAGGCGAGTCCCCACAATGTGGATGTGTAAACATATTTACGTCCCCACAACATGAGTAATATACTGTATATTCACATTCACACACAGAAAAGAGAGAGGGGAAAAGTATAACAGGAGAAAGTGACGGTGAGTCTTCTGGCGACCCACACACTTTTTGCCAAAACAAACAGTCAAAGACAGACCGGCAGGAGAGAGACAGACTGTGTGTATTCATAATAAAGTTATGCTGTTGATGTTCTTGGCTTCTGCTGTTGCACAAACAGAAACGGCAGGTCAGACAGCCCGTTCTCATTCCCGGGGCGTCAAATACTGAAGTGGTTGGGGAGTGTGGTTACGTAGTTTAAAGAGCAATAAAACACACACACCGGTTGGGCGGGAGGGGAGGTGGATGGGTCCAACAAACACAGGGCTTTCATCCAGGGGACCGCTGTTTGTGTCACTTTAAAAATGTTGGTGGGTCCAAAATGGATGTTTTGTTTATCTCTGTGGAAGATATCTGACGTCTGGTTCCCACCTCTAACAGCTTTATGAGCCAATAGTAAAACAACGTTGGTATCACGTGGTATCTCTTGGTCGTCAGTTAGTGTAGAAAAAAACAGATACATGGCTGAGATTGACGGTAAGTGTCTGGCAACGACTTGTTGTGAAGTAAATGCAATGGAACGGGGGAGGGAGAATGAGACATCTAGTGGCTGAATGTTATTAATGTTATCAATAGCACCTTTAACACCGTTTTAGTAGAGAACAAATAAGGGATTATTTATTGATTGACTTGAGGTGACACAGCGTCAGATGACCGGCCCTATCTCTCTATCTCCACTGAAGACTGACGCTGGGAAGTTATTTAAATGCCACGATATTAAAAACTTTATTTGTTTAATGTGCTATAATATATATATGCATACTACACCTCATATACATGTCTCTGCAGGGTATCCCAGTAAACAAACTGGTGTGTGTGTGTGTGTGTGTGTGTGATACAGATATCCTGCTGTGTTACCTTCTCCAGGGAGCCTCTGGAAAGCCCTCTGCCCGCCAGCCCTGTCCGCAGCTCGACAATGTCGATGTGTCCATCTTTGTTGACGTCCAGCTGATCAAACAGCTCAGCCCAGCGCTTCTTCCTCTCCTGGTCCGGACCAGGGGATCTGCTGTCCTGGCAGTGCGCCCGAGGGAACCAAGTCCATTGGAGTCCCATAACTGGTGCCAGTCAGAGGCAGCTGATGGAAGACAGGGGCATCAATTCAATCACCACAGCTTGACACAGAACAGTCCTTACATCTACCAAAGCCTCCATCCCTTAATCACTTAACTTGTGCAGTAAATTCAAAGACTTTTCAAAAATAAGTATAGTATAATCAAAGAGTATAGAAGCAAAGAGACGAAACTCTGGTGTGTTTTTTACATCAGCCGCTGCCGCCATTTTTGGACTGGAAACGCTTATTACATTTATAATATTTTATTCTACAACACAGGCCATTTCGGTAGAATACAACAATAGAATAGAAATAATTTTGTTTTACTTTTGTCCGGCACTTTTTAGGCCTTCAGTCCAAAATGGCGGAAGCGTAGCTTTGCTGCTGGGCGCTGATATTGCAATGGAACCAACAATTGACTTCTTGGCAATATACGTTCTTTGATATAATCAATCTAATCCAAACTTGTGATGTACATTTCCATCATTAGACCAGTGGATCCCAACCTGGGGGTCGGGGACCCCACAACGGGACACAAGATTATTCTGAGGGGTCATTAAAGGAGAACTCCACTGATTTAACATTGGACTCACAATGGACCTTTTTATTAAAATGGATTCAAATTGATGCAGCAGAACCAGAGATATTGTATTCCTCACAGTCTTCTTCCTTGTCAAAACCTGGTGCCTACATTACCCATGCAACTCGGCTGCCGACAGTTCTGGTGCCTTCAAAAGGGGTCATGTTCACCGTGTTCATGACAAGAGGCTATCTAAACGTCCCCTTCTTGTGGTATTCACGACCTCGTAAGTGGAAAGCTTCTGAAAGCTCAGAGTTCACGAGTTGCGACGCATTTGTTGACGTTGTCAGAAATGGCGGAGGCCATGGAAGTTACTTGAACTTCGTAATTTTATAATAGGTCTGAGGGAAATAATATGAAATTCCCAACGGCCTCATCTTTTTCCTCTGTCATTATGTCTTTGCATTTACTGCATTATGTTACCCACTTGCTAGCTTGTTAAATTGTTAGCCTCTGTGGCTTCTAGACGCTGACAGTAACGTTAATATTACCGTTGCTTAGCAGCGGTGTTCTCACGACTTAACCACTTGAACGCCAAGAATATCGTGTACACGACTTCCCATGTTGTAAACACAAACTCATGAGTTTCATTTGAAGGCACCATTCAATTGGGGATTTTATGCCATTGTTGGCTAATGTTGCCTCAAGCCTAAAGCTCCAAGCAGACATGAGGATAGTCTTTCTGATAGGATTTCTGTAAAAGATAATTTTACATTTTTGGGACAACAATTAGGCTAGCCTATTCAGCTAGAATATAGGAAAAATGTCACTACCTGGATGGATGACTACATCTGGTAGACTTATGCAACCGGTGATAAGGGGTCACAAGCACACATAGCTTTGTTTTCAGGGGTCAAAGGTCAAGACAGTTAGAAAGTTTGGTGTGGCTAGAGAGGCGATGCTCCAATTTTATAGAGCAACATTGGAGAGTGTCCTGGTCTTCTCTGTCACAGTTTGGTACGGCAGCACAACCGCCTTGGAGAGGAGACATTTAGTGCACACTGCCTCTAAAATCATAGGATGTGACGTCCATCTGTGGCCTCCATCTATGCCACACGGATCAGCCACAGGGCGCAGAAGGTGATTGCTGACCCCTCCCACCCTGCTAGTTGTCTGAGGTGTAGGACATCCCGCCTCAGGAACAGCATGTAACCTGATGCTATTAGGCACCTAAACTCCAATGCATAGGCTCTTTGCAGAAGGAACTGCGCTCCAGGCAACATGCACTTTAGGAATGCTTTGCACTAGACTCTTTAGGGGAAGTTGCAATATCAAAAGGCTCTTCACAGTATTTTAGCATTTTAGGATTTTATTGGTCTGAATGATTGTATAAATATAGGTGGTTGTCTCCTATGTACACTATGTTTTTTATATGTGTGTGCTTTTGTCTTTTCTCTGTTTTTAATGAGCACTGCAACGAAACAAATTCCAATCAACTGTGGGTTGACATGACAATAAAAGTATTGATTGATTGATTGATTGACTGATTAGGAAACCACTGATTTAGACTATGTCAGAGAGATTACAGTATATGTGGCTGTTTACAGTCTGGATATGCAGTGAATTCCTGGTATTTTGTCCTACAACATAGTGCATAGGGGCAGCAGAGCACCACAGACAATTAAAGTTGAATGAACAAGCTTCAAATGGTCAGTTTGTACCACAGGTTCTGGTTTGTATTATAACATGATGTCTCTGAATATTTATTGCAGCTATTCGGGCAGCCACTGTTTTTAATTACAATTTTTTTTATCAAGGTCTGAGGGATTTCTTGATTCGGTGAGTGGAGCAATAACTGATGAATGTATTAGTTATTACTGATATATTAATAATGCCATATGCTAGCTGGCGCAGATTAACGCAGCTTGATCCACATTTAGCCTCCTTAGTCATGCATGACTCAATCCCTACTCTGCTCTGGACGCTGTTGTGGTCTAACGACAGAAAGCATGAAACCATTTTGTGACTCACTCAGTGTTTCTATCAGCAGACCGAGGCTTGGCCCATGCTGCTCGGTGCACAGGAACCACGACTCAGGAGGAACCAGCGGGTCCGGAGCTCCGTGTTCTGGATCCTGCAGCCTGGATCGGACACCAAAACGAGCAGCTCCCGTCTGGATCCAGCAGGTCCCGGGTGTCTGTTTGTCCTGTGGTCACCACTATCGATCGATCCTCCGTCTTGCAGATTTCACAACGAGTGTTGTTGATGAAGGAAGCAGGAAGCTGAAGAGAGAAACACAGAAACACTCCCCGCTGCTGCTGCTGCTGTCAGAGGATCCTGCTGCTGCTGGGTGTGTGACAGCTGGAGGAAGGAACCACACACACACACACACACACACACACACACTTAAACATTAGACAGCCTAGTGGCCACTACTGCTCGTGTCTTGTATCAGCCACTTATGGATATTGTTTATTATTTATATTATGAGCTTATTTACCCCTGACATGATAGAGCCCTCCACCATGGCTGTAGCAGGGTATTTAGAAATACTGAGGTCACAAGTCCAAGGTAAACAATTCTGACCACACACCAAAAACAAAGTCTATAAAAATATTATTATTAATCTATAAAATGTGTAAGGCTGTCAATCAATAAAATATTTAATTGTGGTAAATCGCATGATTAATTATCGCACTGTACCTTAAAGAGAGATTTGTCAAGTATTCAACATGGGAGATGGCAAATATGCTGCTTTATGCAAATGTATGTATATATTTATTGTTGGAAATCAACTAACAACACAAAACAATGACAAATACTATCCAGAAACCCTCACAGGTATTACATTTAGCATAAAAGATATGCTCACATCATAACATGGCAAACTGCAGCTGTCAGTGTGTCAGTGAGCTGACTTTTTTTTGTAACCTTTATTTATTCAGGGGGAGGTTCACTGAGAGCAATGCTCTCTTTTTCAGGAACGCCCTGATCACATTCACACAGTTACACATTCACACCTGGAAGCTGCCCAGTACAACCAGTTGGATCTGTTGGCCGCTGAGCAACTCAACTGGAGCGGTTGGGGTTAAGTGCTTTGCTCAAGGGCACCTCAGTGGTGGTAATGAGGGAGGGGCTCGCTCAAGCTCGCTTCTCTAACCTTTATGCCATTACTGCCTTGACTATGATTTGCCCCAAAACTGCATGTGATTATCATAAAGTGGGCATGTCTTTGAAGGGGAGACTCGTGGGTACCCATAGAACCCATTTTCATTCACATATCTTGAGGTCAGAGGTCAAGAGACCCCTTTGAAAAATAGCCATGACAGTTTTTCTTTACCAAAATTTTGCTTATCCTGCAACTAATCTTTTATAGTGTCTTTATAGTAAGCCTAACTTTTTTATATTTTTATTGTAATTTTTCTATTCTATATTTATGTTCTTGACTCTTGCAGCAGCCTACATTGCCTGTATTTTTATTGTTGTTTATTGTTTACTGTATGCACCAAACACCAAGGCAAATTCCTTGTAAGTGAGAAACCTACTTCTCAATCAACCTTATTCTGAGTCCGACACATTATTATACAAAATGAAAAAAAGCAAGTGAAGCAGTGAAAAATTAAAATAATAATCCAGTGATATAATATATATATATATATATACAGTAGGTTATATATACTGATAATATATTTGTACTTTTATGTAAAATCTTAGAGACAGCACCTTTTCTTGTAACAGAGTATTTATACGTTTACTGAAAGATCCCCTTCAGACATGATTATAACAACATGTTAAAGGGGAACTATGCACATTTTCAAAATTCATACATGTTATTCCTATAGTCTAAGACAGTCCAAAAAATATTAGTAAACATGAACAACTCTCTCCCAAATCCAAAAACTAGAGTGCTAAAACTCAAACTTGTGATGTCATAGGGTATAAAGTGTGGAGCTGCTCCATAGACAATGAATGGGGAGAGATGTTCTAGATGACACTGAGAGCACCCAGGAGAATGAGCTGAGTATATGGGAACATTTTCTGTTTTACAACTGAGAACTTTACAATAGGATAAAACTCATTTGGATATAAAAAAGAAAACAAACATTCTGTGGGTCCACAAAATCAGTCTCCCATTCATTGTCTATGGAGCAGCTCCAGACTTTATACCCTGTGGCACAAGTTTGAGACTTACTTCTCTGGTTTCTGTTGTTGAGAGAGAGGCTCTCATGTTCACAAATATTGATTGAACTTTCCTAGATCATGGAAATAACATATTGGAATTCCTCATTTAGGTGACATTGCCCTTTAAAACATTCCTCGTTGCCTGCGAAAACAAACTGAGCACATACAGTCCATCATTCTGCACAGTGAAGGTGAAACGTCCAAGTGAAGGACAAAACCCATTTCTGAGTGAAGGGGGGCTTTAAGTAAAAGATCTGAGTACTTCTTCCACCACTGTTAATAACAACACACGCGCTGCTACTGAGAGACTTTTTTCTCTTTTTAAAAATTGCTTCCATGTATCAGTATACAAAAAAAGGAATCAATAGTGAGCTAGAAGGTGATCTGGGGATATGGAGGTGCACCCCTGACAGTTTACTGTAAAATTACACCACATTTATACAACATAACTAGAGGTAGACAATTAATCGGTGTGGCGGATTAATCGGCTCTGATAGGACGTTTTACAAACTATCGCTATCGGTGGAACTGGGTTCTGATAGTGGCCGATGGCTGCACCGCCTCCATCAGTCACACGGGGACGTACATCACCGTTTTGCATGGAGACTTCAGACACAAAATCAAGTGGGGGAGAAAAAGAAGTTATCTCTTGAATATATTTATAACGCAACACTATCGGCTCTCCGTCCCCGATACAAGACAGGCAGACAGGGAGGAAAAGAAATCATTCACTGTTACTTTAACTTGTTTACTGTACCAATTTGGCGTTCTTTGAAGTTAAATAATCCAGCCATGTAATCATCCATTCATGAAATGAAATTGCACACTTTAGGATCCTCCTCACCCCGGGAATATGCACCAACATTAATAGTTTGCATTTAACAATGTAACAGGACATGCAACAGAAGAAATCCTGGCAAGTCATAAGCAAACAACAGCTCATCGCACATTGTAAATAAATACAACATATTCCAATGATGTAATCCACCAAATCACACTTCAGCATATTTTACTAATGAGGACAAAAATCGGTTTAATAAAAGCAGCGTATGTAAAAGTAGCCGACTAAGGCTGCTGCTGAAGTAAAGAAGATACCGGCTGATTAATCGGCTCTCAGCTTTTTCCTGCTCCAAACTATTGTTTATATATCGGCCTTTTAAAAAAAAATCCACTATCGGTCGACCTCTAAATAACATAATTTGCAGTGATATACAAATATGCATTGCCTACAGAGAGACACATAAGCGGTTTACAAAACAGATAAAAGTAACAAATCAGAACAAAATGAGAGAAATGAGTAAGGAAAAGGAGAAGAAAAACATAGTGGTGTTATTGTTATTGCAGAAGCGCTATATTTAATGATCTGGTCAGGTGTTTTTTTTGTCTTATTTTCTACTCAGTGATGTTGGCAGCCCACCTGCCTCTCCTTCATCACTTTAATCTCTTGAGATAAACACTAAAGGTCAGTCTAGGTTTTGTTTAGGATCGACTTTGAAGACAGTTAATGATGCCTGACCACACACACAAAGGAGCTCCTCCTGCTTTAATTATATGTGCTGATTTGCCTTCTATGTCCTGTTGACAGTCCTACATGGCGTGTAAGCACGTACACATTCGCCTCTATTCAGCTCCCGTCCCATCTCTGCACCTGCTGGTCTGAGGGGAGCAGATTGACAGATCAGATAGCAAACAGGTAGGCTATATAAGAGCAGCACGGTGTAGTTTGGGAGGCTGACTGACTGACTGGCTGAAAAACTCAGAATATATTGCGGTGAAATACATCTCGGTTTGTTCATTTTACCTTTGAAGTTTTCCTCAAACTACCCACCTCAATGTGCAAGGGGTTCTCCTCCCTGCCCTCCTCATGCTTGGAGAGGTAAGTATGCAACTGGGTCATCATGTTTTCTATGTGAATAAGTGATTCCCTGATTGCAGAGTTTGTGTTATGAAGTGTTTTACGTGTGTTTCAGGGCAAAAGGGATGCGGGTGATGCTAAGCCATCTGGCTGAAACACACCACAAGCACAAGTAAACCTACTGAAACCTTCATTTCAAATAAATCCGCTCATTATCACAGTGAGGCTGATTGTTTGTGTGTCTCTTCTCAGGGTTCAGGATGGAAAAGCTCTTCAGGACCTGGAGACTGTGCTAAACAACAAAGGTAAGAAAGCTTTTTCCTCCTTTATTTCTTTTGGCGCCGCTTCCAAAGTCACTTCATTGTTTCAACAACACACACAAACAGGTGTTTTTCACAGAAGACATGTTGACATATCACAGTAGGAAAAGCACAAGTGTAAATTATGAAAAATTAATAAAGTTTGAATTTACCTCATTTAGCTGCTTCAGTTTCAGGGTGCTGGTATTGTGCATGCTGGCTCACTGTCACAGCTCACTGGGACACCTGAATACAAGAGCCTTCGTTAATGTTATTCGTACTTTTCCTACTATGACAAGTCAAAATGTCTGCTGTGAAAAAGTCCCAATGCTTTCCATTTTTCAATTTTTTTCCATGAATAAATGTTAGGGCTGTCAATCGAATTAAATATTAAATCATGATTAATCACATGATTGTCCATAGTTAATTGCGATTAATACATTTTTTATCTGTTCAAAATGTGCCGTAAAGGGAGATTTGTCAAGTATTTAATACTCTTGTCAACATGGCAGTGGGCAAATACGCTTGCTTTATGGGAATGTACATGTTTATTATTGGAAATCAATAAACAACACAAAACAGTGACAAACAGCAGGCGCAATAGCGTCCGCTCGTTCGCATGGCTCGGTCACGGGGTCACGCTGTCGTCATGCTGTCGTCACGCTGTCGTCACGGCTTGCTAACCCCGCCTCCCAGCCCTCGGTCTGGGTCTCATTCACATGAACAGAGGAAGGGAAATAACTCTGGATTTGGCTATTAGTGCGTTTTACAACTTTCAGGACCTAATGATTTAAATAAGGACTATTTTTTTCACCTAAAAAAAAATGATCCGCTTCTTTCCCAATGTAAGTCTATGGGAAACAGTCTTTTTGGCCAACTCGGGGGCCGTTTTGATACCAAAAACCAAACGAATGTCCCTCCATGAATCGAAGGTCCGGCCAAAGTTGATCCTAGTATTTACCCAACGTCGGTCACAGCTCTGATTTGATATTTGTGGCCTGAGTTGCTTGCAACATGCTTTTCCTTCTTCCCACATTGACTGGTCTTGATTTGTATCATCCTCCCTCTGGCTCGTTCTTCTCCCTCTCTCCCTGTCATTCGTCTGTCTCCCAGGCGGCCTGCAGGCGTTTCGTGGGTTCCTGCGTTCAGAGTTCAGTGAGGAGAACCTTGAGTTCTGGCTGGCCTGCGAGGACTACAGGATCTCTCCTTCAAACCTGCAGATGACCAAGTCCAGCAGCATCTACAGCCAGTTTATCAACCCTGATGCTCCACAGGAGGTTGGTGGAGAGGAGAGTTTTGTGATGTACGCAGTCAGGATAAAGAGTAGACTCTTCTGATCATCTGTCTCCCCCTCAGGTAAACTTGGATGCCGAGACCCGGGAGGCTCTGCTGAGTGGGACGGACTCTCCGTGTGCCGACACATTCAACGAGGCACAGCAGAGAATCTACAGTCTGATGGCGAAAGACTCCTTCCCGAGGTTCCTGCGCTCCGCTCACTGCATGGAGGCCATTAAAGCTTTCTAAACATACACTGTTTATTACCACAGACCTGCTTTAGAAATAAGTGATGATGAATCTGTACCGCTTGATATCTTGATTGTATTTTACCAATTTTACTTATTTTAGCGTGTTTCGTGATTGTTTTCCAGGTGGTAGTGTTGTCCTTGTGCACTATATCCATAATGCCTGCTGTTATTGTTATTATGACACAGAGTTGTAGACATAGTTAAAAAGTCTCACATAGAAACCTCAATTAGATGCTACACTACAATGTGCCTCTAGACTGTATAAGCTACAAGTGATATCCACAAAGGACTTAAATAAATAAGTATTTAATGAACATCAGTATTTTTTCTTTACATGCATATTGTATGAGCACTATGTTTTCATATAAGCTTGCCAAACTTGTTCTGGCATGGGCTGCTTGAGAGCATTATGTTGACATTAAAACAGTTCAAACAGTGTTCGCCCGTATCACTGGCTAGTC